>JABWDY010025993.1:31795-47283 GCA_013358455.1 Thalictrum thalictroides | reverse complement strand
TATTTTTTTTTGGATGGTAATAATATCTACCTCAAATGCCCCAGGAAATAGGAATTAGGTTTAAATTTGCATAGCAAGAAAGGAAACTTCCTCCCTTTCCCAGACACTACATCCAAGGCCCCTTTAAAGTATTGATTACAGTATCCTGTTATCATTCCTTCCATAGCACTCAACCTTGCTTTCAAAGAGATTAAGCCTCAAAAACTTTCAAAGAAATCAGTCGCTCCCCTCATCAAGGTAAAATGGATTTTCACGTTCAATGAATCATACACTGGCCTCTCTGTATATGAGAGTTCAGTCAATGTCTGTAAGAAGATTTGTGGCATATAATTCTACTCACTATTCTATGGCATTTTAGGCTTGGAAGAAATCAAAGAGAATGAGAATATACGTATTTCGGTGAATGATCATTGCTGAAGGGATTTTTTTATCTAACGATGGAAGTATGGGATGAGCGGAAATATTTCTCTTTAGCAGTTATTTTTATTCAGGTGAGAGCCAATGTAGTTAATCGATACCGGTGGGTGCTCTCTGGGTACCCCCATAAAATGACGCATGCAAAAGGGTTGAGTAGGGATGTTAGCATGTTTAGTTTGAAGCAGATTCTATGGGTCTAGTGCAGCCTTGAAGCAAGGGTCATCGCGTTGGCACTTTGTACCAGCCGGAGGGTGCAATCTTATAGCTAACTCAATGGAAGTTGCATCTATAGGAAGCAAACATAGGAGTGGATTCTGCAGCAAAGAAACAAACTCAAATGAGCAAGGGGGTTGTTCTTCAGAATACTTTCAGAACTGATTTTGTTCCTAGTGTAGAGAATCGGACATAATGTATTACAGGTTTGCATAGTCCTTTGGACATGGTTGGAAGTTGTAACAAGATTCAATCCTTTAACAATTTTTTTTTTCTTTAAATATAATTACCCACTTGTGTTCCACAAAAAGAAAATAACACACATATCCCCTAGCCACCTTTTGGGGCATTTAGTTGAAGGGATGTCATGCAATTTGAGTCAGACTTTCAGAAAATCTCTGATGTTTTAGGCATTATAAGATTCCTATCTGTTTGCCAGCAGTGGCAAGATTTGGATGGGTCCCATATATGAGATGTTTGCTTTTTCTTGTCAGCTTTGTTGATTTTTTGTTCTTGTTGGTGATGATATTTGTCATATAATAGTCCATCTTTGAGTTGTTATAAATTCACAAGGATAGTGCTAGTTTTGATTATTAATGTGAAACTTACATTGGGTGGTTATTACATATTGCGATGGGATATAAAACATTCAAACGGATTAATTAAAATAAATTCTTCACTATTAAATCTCTTTCTTCGAAACTTGGGCGCATATTATCTGAACTCTAGAAACTTGACATTTTAATATTATTTTGCTTTTATAAAAATCTTTTGGTGTTGTTTTTGTTGTTTATCACTTGCTTATGTTAGATTTTTCTCCGTTTACAGGGTGTTTTCTTTTTTTTTTTTTACTTTGGAAGTGATAGATGGCATCACTTGGAGACATTGGGGTCTCAGCAGCTATCAATATTCTTACTGCTTTTGCTTTCCTCGTGGCGTTTGCAATACTACGATTGCAACCATTCAATGATAGGGTATATTTTCCCAAGTGGTATATCAAGGGTCTAAGAAGTAGTCCCATGTACTCGGGAGCATTTGGAAACAAGTTTGTTAATTTGGACTATAGATCATATATTTCCTTCTTAAGTTGGATGCCAGCTGCACTGAAGATGCCAGAACCTGAGCTTATAAACCATGCAGGACTTGATTCTGCTGTTTACTTGCGGATTTACTTGATTGGGTAACTATCAATAGCTCCCAGCTAGTTATATTTTTCCAATCTGTTAGCTTCAATACTTCATATTTGTTTGTTGAGATGTTTAGTCCGACATAGGACATTGGCGTGTTTTGCTAGTAATACATAAGTTCTTGGGCTACACCACTCATTGCCAATTGGTTTTGAGTTAGACCTCAATATTGCAATATGGTAATAGAGCGAGCTTTTTTTTTTGGCCCATGTGTCCTCCAAGTCTCCCGTTTAATGAATCCACGTGTAAGGCTCAAAGTCATGCCACATTAGACATTGTCGGGCCTTGCTAGTAGCATATAAGTTCCTAGGCCACACCGCTAATGGCCAATTAGTTTTGAGTTGGACATTACAATTTTCCTTATGGAGAGCCTAAACCCACTGGGTACTTAGAGTCACCCATATTGAGACCCCACTTACACAGCTAAATTAATTCCCATAACCCCTGACATCATCACCAACCTTTGGTTTCATTTACTCCCCATGCTTGCATCCACTACTGTGTCTTCCTAGATTTTCACAATTATGAATAGTTATACTCGTTTCAGGTTTTGGACACACCTCTATAGATAATTCTTTTCATTTTTCGGGTTTTGCCCTCCCCATGCTTGCATCCACTACTGTGTCTTCCTAGATTTTCACAATTATGAATAGTTATACTCATTTTAGGTTTTGGACACACCTCTATAGATAATTCTCTTCAGCACCTCCTAGTTGGATCATGTTATAGGGTGAGAGGCTTCATCCATATTGAGACCCACTAACACAGCTAAATTAATTCCCATAACCCCTGACATCATCACCAACCTTTGGTTTCATTTACTCCGCATGCTTGAATCCACTACTGTGTCTTCCCAGATTGTCACAATTATGAATAGTTGGACTCGTTTTAGGTTTTGGACACACCTCTATAGATAATTCTCTTCAGCACCTCATAGTTGGATCATGTTATAAGGTGAGAGACTTTATAACTAAGGCCATTAGATCTTGAGAAATCTTTTCTAACCTCTAAACTATGGATATTATTTTTAGCCCGAAATCAAAACAAGAATGTACTTAAGAGTTCTAGTGAAAATTTACTTATCCATCGAGAAAAGCATGGTTGATCAGTCAAGTCTTACCTGGTAATCCTTTTAAAAAACAAAGGAGGTTTGGCTGTCTGGCCATCTTTGGGGGAGGATCTCCTAAGTCAACGCATTTGTGATTCAGTATAAAATATTTGCAATTTTGCATTCTTGTTTCTTCGAAAAGCAATCTGCTACTTATTTGTTTTTATTAAGGTTATATTTGAGTATATCTACGATGTATACATATATTTGGTTTGATGAGATGTGCTCCACATTTACATTTGAGTATATCTACGATGTATAATTGAGTATATCTATGATGTATACATATATTTGTTTTGATGAGATGTGCTCCACATCTACATTTTAAAAGTTGGGGCCAAGGTGGCCAACTGTCAAAAGGGCGCCCTAGCCCCAGACAACATCAACAATTCCCTAATTCTGTCATGTCGACATGAGTATCTAACCAAAGTTCATAGGTTCATAGTAACATTTTTATTATAACTCAAATAATTTTATTTTGTTTCTTTAAGACATAATGAATATGAAGGATACCCATTATCCCTTCATTGTGTTGTTTATAGATTTCTAAATATTTGTTGAATGACCTCCTTAAGTGCTTCTGTGCTTGTTTCTTTCCTAAAATCTATATTATAACTGGCTCAATGCTATGTTTTCTGTACATGCAGGCTCAAACTCTTCGTTCCAATCACATGTCTAGCTTTTACCATCCTCGTACCTGTCAATTGGACCAATGACACACTGGAACGTTCTAATGTGACTTTCAGCGACATAGATAAGCTTTCTATCTCAAATATTCCAACTAGATCGCAAAGGTGTGTCATCATAACTTTTGTCATGTATGAAGCATTAAATTACAAATATATCATGAACACTGAAGGATGAACCTCATTTAGCATTATGCCCAGTATCTGAAATTGTTAAACATATATTTCCCTGAAAAGCCTTTAATTTCACATCATGATGTAGGACATCCTACCTGCACCAATTGGTTTCCTATTTGGGTTAATGTTTATAAAGTCATTATAAGTATAAGATTTTTATTTTAACTCATTTGTTTTAGTAGTTTCTATTTTAGATTTGACTAGTTATAGAATTGTTGGTTTACTATTAAGTTGATATTGGTAATTCTATTCAAAATAGGATTTGTATTTTGAGTTCTTTCTTTTAGGAATTCATAGTGCTAGTTGATTTAGATAGTTAAGTCCATACAAAAGGACAAGCCTTGTAGAACATTCAATTCAATTATTCAATCAATACAATTCAAATGTATCTCTACAATTTATCTTTCCTTTAGTTTTATTTAAGTTTTTTTTTCACGTTCTACCTTGTTTCAAGGCAATCCTCCCTTTGGGTTATTCAAGGTTTGATTTTTAATCGCTTCCGCTACATCACATCAGTACCTTGTTGCGTTTTAATTTTCCTTCAGATGTACTAAATTAGATTGTCCATTGCAGACATGACTTTATGATAACATTATGGTAGGTTTTTATCATTTTTACCTTATTTATTGACTATCGAAAGTTAAAACTCCTATATATGTTTGAATTACATTGTTTTGCATATCTCGTCAAGGGGAAGACTCTTCACCATCATAAATTCTACAATGAAGTTGGCAAGGTGTATGTTGAGAAATAGTGTTCATGAGATTTGGTTTTTGTAGGAAGGGTTTGATCACTTCAAACATAAAAGACAAGGTTTTAGTGCCTTGAGGCTAATGCCTCCTTTAAACAATTGCGTCAACCCAACATCACACATGACAATTAATAGCAGGGAACCATATCAATATCAAATCAATACATCAACAACAATGAAATTTTTACTTAGTAAAATCCTAAAGCAGCGAAAAACATCAACTCCCTACCGTTCTCGGGTAATAAAAAAATTAATAGTTACTTGAATGAAGATCACAACTTTATTAAAAATTCATACAACATTCAAGTCACATGATTTTCTATGCCCTATGGTAGTATGGTACCTGATAGTGGCGGCTCTGAGGGCATGCCCATGAAGCTCTTGATTGGGGCAACCAAAAAATTTCTGAAAGTGGCCCCAAAATTTCAACACAAGTTAGTAATAAGTGGCCCCAAAATTATATTAAATTGATAGATTATCTAGTAATAATACTATATTCAACTAAAAAATTGTCCTGAGTTCAATCCTTGAGTACTAGTTATTTGAGAATTATTTTTTTGTTTACTTAGTAAAAATACTGCTATCCATATGGCCACCTATGTTTGAATTTGTTTTGGGCCACCCAAAACTAAGGGCCGGCCCTGGTACCTGAGAGACACTATGTCTCTCATTAAGCGGCTATGTTTAAAACCGTGGCCATCACCCCTATCCCCGACCTGATGACATCACCACTTTTATCACTTTGCTCTCCATGGACGACACCACCTTCTTCATCCATCCTATTCACGCATCGTAAATTATAAAATTTACCAGTGTTATTAGACCACTTATTACTTGATTATGTTTGTTCTCTCTTAAGTAGTTACACAAACAAATTTACATCTGTAACATGCAATCCACATTTTGAGCAGACATTGAGTTAGTTGGAGCATGGTATATCAATTGTGATTAGAATTGTAAACTGAAAATAAACTCTAGTGTTACATTTTTCTTTTTGGTGTAGCTAATTGAATTCGTCGTTCTTTGCAGGTTTTGGGCTCACATTGTTATGGCTTATGTTTTCACCTTTTGGACATGCTATGTTCTGCACAAGGAGTATGGACTTGTAGCATCAATGAGGTTGCATTTTCTTGCATCGGCACAACGTCGTCCAGATCAGTTTACAGTGAGCTTGATCTCCTCTTTTTTTTATCAACCTAATTTAACTATATGATTGTAATAGCAGTCGTAATTTTAAAGAAAAGTTATTTTCCTAGTTTAGGCGTTGAGCCACTTATTTATTTTTGTGTTTCTTTAATTTATTCTTGAAATCAGTGGGACTGATCAAGTTACAAACTGTGGTATTGTTTCTGTTAAGAGGCATCTCTTCTCAGAGTTTCTCAACTCTATAAGGGCCTTAAGAGTTTCTGGGGTATATCTGTGGCTTTCTATGTGAATTTGTTCGATTTTACTCATATAAATTTTTTATATCAAGTATAGTATGATCCTCTTTAGTGCCCTATAACTAGGTTTATTTTCTCCACATATTTGATTTTGTTTCTTAAAGCCATCCTTTCTCATAGAGTCTCTTGACTCTATGCTGGCCACGAGAGCTTCTCCCATTTATGTGAATTTGTCTTATCCTTATGTGCATTTTTATGACTAGTATAGTATAAGTTCCTCTCTGGTGCCCTATATGTTTTCTTCCTCACGTACTGTATTTGATTTTGTTTAATAGTTACTCATCTGTAGAATTCATTAAGGAATTGGCAAATCTTGTGTGTCTTGAAGACAAGCACAAACTCTCCTTACATAAATGTTGATAGTAATCTCTCCAAGTTAACATGTCTAGTTCAACATCGTAGTTATCCAACCCTGCCTCTGCTGATGCCAAAAAAGATTTAAAAAGAAATTTCAGTATTAGATGTCAAGTTCCGGTCATTTTATGTATTTGAAGGATTGGGACTAAGGGATAGAAGTCTTCACATGAGTTGATCCTTTAGAGGATGGTTGCAATCTCCAAGCTTAACATCAGCCCTTAGCTCATCGTGTAGCTTTACTGGTAAACCATTGATATGGTTGCAATGTCTGTACATATATGTTTGTGTGGGTGCGCTTGTGCCTGTTTGTTATCCCAAATGGTCCCATGTTATTACTAGAGAATCTGAATTTCTGCTTTTTTGTCTACCTTTACTCATTTATTCAGATTGCTATATATGGTTTTCATTGATTTCTAATTAATTTAATTTGTATCTTACTAGCTCTGTTGTGGAATTGGATTATAATGAAACCTGCGAAATGTTTTTGGTTTCGTCTGTTTCTGTTTGATAATGGTTTTAAAAACCGGTTCTTTCAACTGAATCGGTGTATGGTGATTCCGGTTGTGACACAGTAATACGTCGAAGAAAACCTTGTAAACCTCAAGGGGAAGGAGAAATTCTAAACTTAAAGTAAAATACTAAGAAATAATTTTGTGTATAGATAACTGAATGGCTTTACAATAGACTACTCAGGCCTTTATATAGGCAAACTAAGACTTCTATTCCTAAAAACAGTATAGAATAAGGATTCTAATTCCTAAATACTTCTAAGTTATAATTAACTAAGAATTCTAAATAAACTATGACTTCCAAATAAACTATGACTTCTAAATTTAGAAACAATGGTCCAAAAAATAGAAACATCCTATTAGGCATTCTGTTCTGCATCAATCCCCTCTTCTTGAAAAGAACTCGACCTCGAGTTCATCAGCGGTACTGTGTTGTGAGAGTCTTCATGGAATGGATAAATGTCCTTAACATTAAATGTGTTGGAAATGGACATATCAGGAGGAAGATCAACTTTGTATGCATTATTGTTAATCTAAATTAGAATCTTCAACGGTCCGATTTTTTTCATCTTCAGCTTGTTATAAGTTCCAATGGGAAATCGCTCTTTGCGAAGATGCACCATAACTAAATCTCCAACGTCAAATGTTTGAAAACGTTGGTGCATATCTGCTGCTGCCTTGTATTTAGCATTTGATGCCTCTTAAGTTTTGCTTTACTTCTTCATGAATTTGAGTCATTTGGTCAACCATATCATCAGCAGCAACATTCTAACTAGGAACCTTAGGCAAAGCAACAAGATCAAGAGTATGATTTGGAACTTTGGCATAAACTATTTCAAAAGGAGAACGACCAGTAGACCCTGCTTCGGGAAGTATTATATGCAAATTCAGCTTGTGGTAGAATCACGTCCCATTGTTTGGGCTTATCACCAGAAAGACAACGAATCAAATTCCCCAATGTTTGGTTAACAACTTCTGTTTGACCATCTGTTTGTGGGTGAGATGTACTGCTAAATTTTAAAGAAGTACCCAATCTCATCCATAAAGTCTTCCAGAAGTAGCTCAAGAACTTGGTATCCTTGTTAGAGGCAATAGAACTAGGAACACCATGAAGACGCACAATCTCTTTAAAGAACAAAGTAGCAACATTTGTAGCCTCAAAAGTCTTCTTACAAGGAACGAAGTGAGCCATCTTAGAGAATCTGTCAACAACTACCATAACTGAATCAACACCTCGTTGAGTTCGCGGTAAGCCTAAAATAAAATCCATTGAGACATCAAGCCAAGGTGCGTCAGGTATAGGCAAAAGAGTATAGAGACCTGTATTTTGAGATTGACCCTTTGCAGATTGACATGTATAACACCGCTTAATATAATGTCAAACATCTCGTTTCAGCGAAAGCCAATATTAACGTTCCTCAATCAGAGCTATAGTTTTATCACGACCCATATGACCACTAAGTCCCCCTCCATGCATCTCACGAATAATATGATCTCGTAGAGAACCTTATGGGATGCATAACCTATTACCTTTAAACAGGAAACCATCTTGTATAAGGAAGTCATCTAAACCAGATTCATTTTTCGAACATTTTCGCCACATCTTAGTAAAATCAGGATCATCTTCATAGAGATCTTTTAGGTAATCAAAACCAGTGATATCAACCTTAAGTGTAACAAGTAGAGAAGCTTGTCGACAACTTTATTTAGTTGTCCAGACTAGCATGCATACGGTTAGTAGTTGCACTACTTTTCAAAAATTGCAACGCATGATGATCCGTGTAGAGAATAAACTCGCGATGAATCAAGTAGTGCTTCCAGTATCGTAGGGATTGCAAAACAACAAACAATTCTAACTCATAGGTGGACCACTTCTTGCGGGCATCACTCAACTTTTCACTCATAAAAGCAACGGGGCGACCTTCTTGAGAAAGAACAGCGCCAACACCAACAATACTTGCATCACAGCTAACTTCAAAGAGCTTGGAAAAATCCGGTAAAGCTAAAACAGGGGCGGATGAGAGTTTTTCTTTGAGCAAATGGAAACCCTTATCAGTGATAGGGGCAGCAATGGCACTGAAATTCTTAATGAAACGCCTATAAAATGTAGCCAACCCATGGAAAGAACGAACTTCATGAATAGAGCGAGGGGTAGGCCATTCACGAATTGCTTTTACTTTAGCATCATCCACATGAATACCAGATCCACTCACAACATAACCAAGAAACAAGATACGCTCGGTAAGAAAATAACACTTCTTAAGGTTTATGTGGAGAACATTGTCAGAGAGCACTTTAAAAACTTCCCAAAGATGATATAAGTGGTCTTGCTCAGAGCGGCTATAAATAAGAATATCATCGAAATAAACGACAACAAACTTACCAATAAATGGTTGCAAGACTTGGGTCATTAATCGCATAAACGTACTAGGTGTGTTAGAAAGACCGAAAGGCATGACTAGCCACTCAAAAAGACCATCTTTTGTCTTAAAAGCAGTCTTCCATTCATCTCCGGGCCTGATACGGATCTGGTGATAACCATTTTTTAAATCAATTTTGGAAAACATTTTGGAACCAGCAAGCATATCCAACATGTCATCCAAACGAGGAATGGGAAACCAGTAGCGAATTGTGATTTTATTTATAGCGCGACTGTCCACACACATACGCCAGGAACCATCTTTCTTTCGTACCAATAAAGCTGGTACTGCACAATGACTCATACTAGGTCTAATCAATCCTTTGTGTAACAATTCAGTCACTTGTCGTTTAAGGTCTTCATGTTCTTTTGGGCTCATCCTATAGTGAGGCAGATTAGGAAGAGAAACACCTGGTATGAGATCAATATGGTGTTGAATGTCGCGCATAGGAGATAAAGAAGAAGGCATATCAGTAGGAATGATAACATTAAACTCTTCCAAGATAGGTTGAACAGCCGAGGGAATACATTGTGAATCCACTATCGCAGTCTTAAGAATAAAAGTGTATAGAACATCAGTTTCCTTGCAATCTGCTTCTATATCATTGGAAAATAAATAAATGCGTTTTTCAATGCTAGGAGCTGCGGGGGTAGAAACAATCTTGGCTTGTATTGGAACTAAAGTGAGTTTTAATCCATCTTCAGCAAAAGTATATGTGTTAGCATGACCATCATGATGCGCATGAATGTCATATTGCCATGGGCGACCCAAGAGTAAATGACATGCATCCATATCCAAAACATCACAAAGAACCTCATCCTTGTATTTACCAATAGAGAACAAAATTCGACATTGAGAAGTGACTTGGATAGAACAATTGTTTTGGATCCATCCAATGGAGTAAGGCGAGGGATGGGGTGTAACTGGAAGTTTTAACTTGGAAACCATGTCAGAAGAAACAATATTTTCACTAGAACCACCATCAATAATCATCTGAATACCAGTACCTGCAACTAAGCATCTTGTACGAAAAATATTGTTCCGTTGAGATTGGAATGGTTGAGATGGAGATAATAGAAGCTTGCGACATACACGTAAGAGTGGAAGCTTACGACACAAAGACAATATAGGAACATCATCCACTTCATATTGAAGTTCTCCGGGAGTCTCAGGTTCAGCAATGTTGTCATCCACCAAACAACCGTCATCATAAGAATCATCACATTGAACATCATGGTCAGCAAAATTAACTTGCCTCTTATATCTCATAGGGCATTCATGTTGTTTGTGACCAGATTGGTTACACCTATAACATACATCCAAGGTTGGACGAGCATATGGATTAGTGGAACGAGTTTGGGAAGGCTGGTTCTTAGGCGGGGGTCGAGGATTTGGAAGATTGGTAGTAGGTTGGGGATTTGATTGTGGTGTAGGGGAAGTTTCAGGATATGATGGAGTATTGTAGGCTGGTCGAGCAGTAGAATGGGGTGATGAAAAAGCTGGACTATGGTTAAAGTTTTGTCGATGATTAGGTGTTGATGACGAGCTAAAGCCGCCACGACCATAAGAAGTTCTGTAATTGTTGTGTTGTTCCACCTTCAAAGTCATCTGAATTGCATCAGCCATCGTAGGTGTAGACTGGATAATTTTCTCAGAGATATTGTGGTTCAAACCATGTAAAAACCTGGCTATTAAATGATCTTCAGATTCCAAGAGATTGTTCCTGTGCACCAAGCGATTGAATTCAGCAACATATGCGTCAACACTGCGAGAACCTTGTCGGCAGGAAAGCAATTTATCATATAAGATCTGTTGATAGTCCTTAGGAAGGAATCTTTCAAGCAACAAGGCTTTCATATTTGCCCAAGTAACAATATCAGGTTTTTGTTGTAAACGTCGAAGTTGCTTCAGCTGCTCCCACCAAGCAGAGGCTCCTTGCTTGAGTTTGTGGGCGACTAGTTTCACCTGGATATGGGCTGGAGTATTCATATATTCAAAGAAGTTTTCAACTTCAATAACCCAGTCAAGAGTATCCTCAATACCCATAGTACCGTTAAAGACCGAAAGATCAATCTTCATCTGGAATTGCTCCTGATTAGGTCGATAATTGTTGTAACCTTGATTTCCATTAGCTTGTTGAGGATGGGGCTGCGGCTGTGCCTGAAACTGTCGGTAATAATTTTCAGCCTCATCATCACTATCATGAGCTTGGAGGAAAGAATTGGTTACGCATGGCTAACGTCTATGGTAGGTATGTAGGAAAGGTTGTTGATTAGGCTGGGGAAGAGTAGGCACTTGTATATCAGGAGGTAAATAGACATCTTGTAGACAAGGACTGTTGGTGTGAGGGATATTAAAATTGTGAGAAGTAGATGGAAGTTGGTTGGTTGGGATGTGTGAATGGATTGGAGAAGGGAAGTTTGTGTATGGTGGTGTTGGCGGTGTTTGTTGGGGGGTTTTAGTAGCTGTGGTAGGATAGGGTATCAAAGATTGAGAAAATTTTTGCAGCGGAATGGTGTGTTGTGGTGGTGGTGGTGAAGAAAAGGGAGGGAGGGTGGGTTCATCGATAGGTTGCTTACCTTGAGCTTTAACAAACTGGCTGAGATCAAGAAAGATCTTTTCAAACTTTGTAGACAAGGTAGTTATCTGATCTTTGAGAGACGTTATTGCTGATTCAAACTCAGTTTTCGTAACAAACTCTTGTTGTGATGGAGACGAATTTTCGCTTCGAGGCATGATGGCAGAATTCTAGGCTGCTGCAGAAAAATCTGTCTTCACTCTTCACGAAATCGCAGGATCGTAACTAGATGAGAATCTAGAAACCCTTGCTCTTAATACCAACTGACGTAGTAATACGTCGAAGAAAACCTTGTAAACCTCAAGGGGAAGGAAAAATTCTAAACTTAAAGTAAAATACTAAGAAATAATTTTGTGTATAGATAACTGAATGACTTTACAATAGACTACTCATGCCTTTATATAGGCAAACTAAGACTTCTATTCCTAAAAACAGTATAGAATAAGGTAACTAATTCCTAAATACTTCTAAGTTCTAATTAACTAAGAATTCTAAATAAACTATGACTTCTAAATTTAGAAACAATGGTCCAAAAAATAGAAACATCCTATTAGGCATTCTGTTCTGCATCACATTGTATCAAACAAGAAAGTCAAATCCATTACGGAAGATGTTGTATAACGAGACTAGATGCAAGAGCAAGTTTGCATCATAAATACCAAATGGACTGTACTAAGACGGACTACTGGATCAAATTACTAAAATATACCGAAAATATGTACGACATAGAAGAAAATATGGAACAGACAATTTTATAAGGGAGAGAACATCCGAATTAACTCACCATCAGTCTTTTTGTACATTGAATCCTTGGGCATACTATACTTTCGGCAAAATCCTTCTGCAGCCTGAATTAATGAAAGCTATAAATCAAATACTCCATTCAATTCAAATAACTTAGAGAAGATTCGAAAACAGTGAATACATACATGCAAAACAATGAATAAATACATGCACCCATCCTAATGAGCTGCAAGCTAAATCTACCTTAGTGGGATTTCCTTCAAGGTCAAATGCTTTTGTCACTGGAGGTCCTCGAACTTCAACCTCATTCTCCGTCTGCTTAGAATAAAGCCCTTCAACAAGGACCTACCAGGGAAATTTCACAGGCATAATCACTATCTAATGCAAAAGGAAACGAATATCGTAAAACACAACAAAGGATAAAAATAATACACTTTTTCTGAACAATAGATTAATGTCCATATCTCTCTATAGCATATATAACAAGATCTTCACTATCAGACCTAGAGTCGAGACTGTCACAGGATGTAATTATACATAAGGTTTATATTCTCTCTACATCTCAATAAAATCGTTTTACTTCTCGAAAGAATAATTGTATTATTTAAGTAATTAAGTGGATAATCTTAACACATGCTCTCTGGAATCAAGAGATTAACAAAAAGTACTATTAATTACAATTGACCAGTGCCACATGAAAAGTACAGAATAAATAGTAAATACCACAAGTCTGCGGGGCGTGCCACATGCAATTACTTCTCCATGGACCAACCTTTGTTTTTCTAGCAATCGTGTGATCAATGTTTTAAGCTGCAGGAAAAGCATTATTGTTAAAAAGCAATTAATGTATCAATATAAGTGTCACTTCTTAGTGATAAATTATCAACTAAGACAACAATAATCACTTGACAATAAATCAGAAGTTATTAGTAGCCACTGGTTATTTGATAACTCAAGTAAAAGGAACCTGCTGGCTCGCACTGATTACATCATGAGGAGGCATCTCTTCTGTTCCGATTTCAAGAACAAATACTCTGGGATCTTCTGAAACCTGTAAAGTTAAATAATAAATCATGAAATATTAGGAACTGCCAAACACTAGATACAAACTCAAAAGAACAAGCAAATTTCTTTTTGAGTGAAAGGCGGTGCTTTGGCTGATAGGCGTTTTAACCGTATTCAACTAAACTAGATCCTTTCATTTTATTTTTATGTTGTTTCGTTTATAGTGTATGGTATTGCGGTTGTTCACCAATCTATTTTTAACTTCATCCACTATTCAATCTTTCAATAATACAACCATAAACAGTAAATTGCAAGAACATTGTAGTTACCAAGTTAACAATTTCTCACACCCACAATAGTCAAAGTACTGGTTTGAAAATATCAAACAAAGATCCTCATTTGAAATGAGAAAAAAGTTACATTGCCTTGGTATCTCATGAGAATGGCTGATATTACAAGCATCCCTATCAAAGAATTCCTTACCAAAAGTCCAAAATATAAGAACAAGAAGATTAATGCAAGAACACATTGGAAAGCCAACCTTTTCTGTTGCAATTTCAGTGACTTCTTCAAGACAAACAAAAGAATTGGGCTCCGAAGAGCTGCCCAGCGGATATCCAAGAGACTCCCGTGTCTTCACCCATAGTTGAGCACATTGGCGAGCTAAACTGCACAAGAAACAATGGGTTCAATCTGACAGGCACGTATAATCTGTAATATAGAAAAACGTACATAGAAGAACTTTATTTTATTCTGTCCACAGGGAGGGAGGAACACCCATACTCTGAGTTCTCAAATCAGGGTGGGCGGGAGGACCGAGGTAAAGGAATTAAGCAAAAATGAAACAATATAACATGTTTTAACAGAAAAAAATTTATGTTTGAATAAAAAAAAAGGGGGTTAACCTACGGGTCCAAAGATTGTTGTGATGTCTCTTTATCTTTTTAAAAATAATTCACAATGATATGAGAATTCAATATATATGTAGGAAAAAAGAATAAAATAAACTGTGCTGCTGCTGTACTAAAATAAAAGGATTAACAACTAAAAATAGTTTCTGGGAATTAAAACAGTTAACTGGTTTAAAATTTTGAGAATGATGAGTACTTATAGTTCTTGCAAAGATCATAGAAGTCCAACTCACCTCCGCATCCGACCAAAATATCGAGCTCGTTCAGTCACACCAACAAAACCTCTAGCGTCTAAAATGTTGAAAGCATGAGACGTCTTCAGAAGCTGGTCATACCTAACACGTCCGTAGAGTAAAAGTCAATATTAACAAAGAATGGTGAAAATGTAAGTTCAACAGATAAGTGAAGGTATGATTAAGAAACTCATATTTTTGAAAACATACGCAGGGATTGCAAGACCCAGTGATAATAAGGAGCGAGCTTCTTGTTCGAAAAATTCAAAATGCTTTTGAAGATGATCGACACTGGCATGTTCTAAATAATAAGCACTCATTTCCTTCCTGCAAAGGAAGTCGACGGTCCATATTAGTTGTGATTTCAATTTGTTAGAAAGTACTGTGCGTTTACGAGCATGATAACAGTTTAGTCAAATGATGTAATATGTGTTTAACCTTCTTTTTCTTATCCCATAACATACAAAAGCCACCAGTTGAGTCAATCACTAGATTGCATCATCCAAATTCAAGAATTACAACTATTTGTGATACCAACTTCTTATCCCCCAAAACCTATCTCTTGGTGGTAATACTAGAAGTCCTGGGTTGAATTCCCACTTACATCGGGAAGGGGAGTCATTTTGTTACACCTAGTTCCTTGGGTTTGTATGCAACAACCTCTATTTATAAAGAGTTAATAATAAAAAATAAGGCAATAATATAGTAAAAACAAAGGGAGGGATACACAGTAAATCCTTTGTTTTTTTT
>JABWDY010025993.1:18159-31775 GCA_013358455.1 Thalictrum thalictroides | reverse complement strand
TTTTTTATGATTAGAATTATTTTCACCTATATCCCTTTCAACCCATGAAAGTGGGACTTGATCCCAAGACCTTGGGCCCAACCTCCCAAATCTTGACCAGTAGACCACTGGACACTTTCTAAATCTTTGTCTAAGCATAATAAATCTCCAATAACCCTTTCAAATCCATGAAGGTTTAAATTTTCCCAATTTTAAGAATCAACACCTACATCACAGAGTTCCAATGATCAAAGCGATACCGTTTTATTTCAAAAACATGTATGTATTAAGTACTGATATATCCGTTCCTACCCTGCTACTAATAATTCTATATAATGTACCACCTGGTCAAACAAGAGAATCGTAGAGGTATTTGTTATACAACAAAAATCCAACTATCGATCTTAATTAACTTTTTTGCAAAACAGTACTTCCAATTTATTAGGTGGAAATGCTGACTTTTCTTCTTCAAAGTATTAAGCATACCCAAGACATATATCTATGTACACAACCCCCAGGCGCCAAAAAGTGGAATACATCACCACTTCCATTATCAATGTAAGTTAGCAACAAAGCATGGCATCAAAGTATCATTCAAAATATCACACAATAAGTATAGTCATTATCGCTTTCACCTAAATCGTCACTTGTGTTTGCTAAAAGATTAGGCAATAAAAATTGTAAGTAATTCAAATCTATGTAACCAGATCGCAAAAGGTGTTGATGAAATAATAGTCATCAAGTAGATTGTTTACTCGTTTTCCAGAAATAGCTCCCCATATGTAATCCCATCAGCATACTGAATTTTTTTGAAATGATCAACCCCCTGAAAGTTAGATTTTGTATAAAAAGAATTAGACTACCAAAAAATAAAAAATGCCAGGCATGATGAAAATTTGAAAAAAAAACCTATTTTGTTTCAAGTAGAAAGAGCATACACAGACTGGTGTATTGACCATAGTTAACCTGAAGCAGCATAAGTATGCGTTCAAGACCATAAGTTATCTCCACAGATATTGGCAGCAAAGGAAGACTTCCAGCCTAAAAAAAAAAGGGAGTTACGTCATAAAAAGCCGCTGTGATACACTTGGAAAGAATCTACCACATGTTGGCATAAGATAGATAATGAGCTATTCACCAGTTTTGAAAATATTATCACATTGAAAACAGAACAACAGAGACATGAACGATAAGGAGGCACATAATTGTACCTGCTGAAAGTAGGTGAATTGTGTAATTTCCATCCCATCCATCCAAATTTCCCAACCCAACCCCCATGCACCGAGAACCTGTGCCAATTGAAAACTCAAAAGTATAAAGAAAAGCTTGATAAACAAGATAAAGCTATAAAATTACTTTCAAACTAACAATTAAGGCTTCTCACACAGTCACACGGCGTAGAAGCCATATAATATCACAGTTACTCACATTCCAATCATACAATGGCATTTCATAATGGGTTAGTGCCAGAAATTCTGTTGGGTATCATTGGGAAAATGTGTCTCAAAAAATCATTTTTAGTTTTTAAATCCAGGATTAAAACATAACACTAAAAATCATAGCATCGTTCTTGATGTCACGATTGAAGAAAGAGAAGACTGTACCGGACTTTCCCAATTATCCTCAACGAAGCGTATATCATGTTCATTGACATCAATGCCTGCCAAACATACAACCTTATACAGGTTACTTGTGAATCAAGAAGAATAACTTACATACATAAAATTTATTAAAAGGGTTGATGCAAGAGAATAGATATAAGAAAATAAAAACTTTACTATTACTATCTGTTACACATTGTACAAACACCTCTGAACTATTATATTGAACGCAAGTTCTTAGTCTCGACTTCCATTGGTATTTCTGCCAAACAAGGCCCAAGCATCCGATGGAAATGATGGAACAAATTGGAATAAGAAAAGGAGACATTGAGTGAATGACAAAATAAAGATAATTGGAATAACCTGTGAATGCAAAAGAAATGATAAAGATAACCAAAATAACTGCAAGGGACAATACCCACAGCATGAGACCAAATCAAGGCTCCCCACAAAAGATATACCCACCCCCACCCCCCAAAATCTAGCTACAGAGTACAAAATGATCAAGCATAGCATTTTAGCAACACACTGAAAACCCACATACAAGCAATTAATGGAGCAGGTTGATAAAGAAAAAGTTGCAATATAAAAAAGCTATAGAGTGGAACAAAATCTCCTACACAAAAATTTAGGGAAATAATCACCTAAAGCTGAAAGGCTGCGGATGAAAAGGTCTTGAGAATTTCCTGGGTCTGGCTTTAAAATAACCTGAGATAAGATTCAAACAAAACCAGAGAGATGAAGTGAAGCACAACATTCTCTCAAGGATGTTTTATAAAACCTAAAACATTTAAACGATCAAATATATATAGAAAAAATAACGTTTTTTTTTACCTGAAATTGAGTATGCCGCTGAAGCCTATTTGGGTTTTCTCCATAGCGACTATCATCTGGCCGTATACTAGGCTCCACATACCTTTCACCAAAAAAAAAATTATCTTAACACGCACATTATTAGCTATTAGTAAACTTGATGCATGTATGGTTGACAGGTTGAGTACACAAACAAATGTGGTGACACAAGAAAACATATGAATTGGTACTAATCAACACTATTCAGAGAATAAAGTGTTCACCTTGAATATAAAAGTGCACAAAACAAAATAAAACAACTAAAAAAATCATTTGATTATGGAAGAGTTGTTGGATGTAGAAGGGCTATTGAGAGATTTTCCAGTTAAATGGGGGACATTTGTCAAAAATAAAGTATAGAGAAAAGCATTGAGCTAACTTGAAAATTAAATACAAGCCAAAACATTGAATCCAAAAAGGACTAAAAATCTATCAAATAAATTCATTTCCCAATCAATATTCTGGTTGAAAATTGAAACCAGCATTCAAAAGCTAACCTTTACATCCTAAGTCCTAACGAATGAAAAGTTTCAACCTTTTTGCTGGGAAGAGAATAGAGTTGCTGATGTCTAATACAATGAAATATACAGCCCGTTCAAACATCCTATCATACCCCCATTATTTAAATCATATCTCAGCATCATATCATATTGGTCCACAAAAGTATTACTCGACTCTGAGGATCCTCCACTTCCTTCCATTGTGGGAATTTCTTACATCACTCTAACCCATCTCTTTTTCCCTTTTTAAGAGGTAAACGAGCATAATATATTCATAGCAAAATGATAATTACAAACAAAGCCAGGGGATGACATATCCCCGGTCAAAGAAACAAGAATAAAAACAAGGTGCAACAAGCAAACAAAAACAAAAAGCTACAAAGAAGCACTAATTCGTCTTTTACTAAAATTTGGTGAACATTCTCCTAGAAGACTTAGATCTGCCTTACCAAAGTCCTGAATACCACCACTAACATTCAACATATAGTGTAAATATCACTCAAATGCATGTAAGCCTTTAGCTCAACGGTAATGTGTCCCTCTCACTTTGAGGGAGGTTGTGGGATCGAAATCCTCAACAGCTGATTGTTGACAGAGTTCATGTAACTAAAAAAGGTAGGGTCCTCCAACCTCGCTTGCCAATCAAAACAAAAATATCACTCAAACAACTTTAAGATATAGTTTATAAGAATGCCCATATGGCTAGAGTGGAACCGAAGACATTTGGAGGATCTTCGATGGGGCTTCGCATGTACCATCCATGAAATTGACACCAGATTATGGAGAGATTCCTTATGTTTCGTTTGTCTTTTCTTAGGAGTCACTCATTTGTGAACTGCGATGTTGTACTTTTTTCTTGTTGGTAGCTAGGTCGTTTTTGCTTGTTTCTTGTCGATGGACATCTCGTCCGTTGAAACGCTTGTACAAACTTTGCTTATAAATATATTTGCTCGTTTACCTCTCTCCTATGAAGCACGGACACCTCACTAAACTCACACCGACATGCTCAGGACATGCTGGGACACGTGTCCGACACTTCATATTAAGTGTCCTACTTCAAAAAATCAAAATTTTCTGAACTGGACATTGCTGGACACTTCCGGACACTGCTGGACACCTTGGCTAAGGGATAACTTTGTAAATTTAGCTTTTAAATGAAGTGGTCAGGTATAGAATATACAAACATAATTATGGAGAGAGAAAGAAATAAAAAAATCTCAAACTTCTCTCACAAATTTCAAGGGTCTCACCTACTCTCTCTTCATCTTCTACTTTCTCTTTCTCTTTGCTACTTTCTCTTCATCTTTCTCAGATCTGATGGAGTACTCTTTGGGTCATGATGGAATGAGACACAAGCTCACCTTTTCTTTTTTTTTCTTTCTGCTTTTTTTTATGAACAGGTGATGTTTTAGTTTTTTGGAAGGGGGCACTAATTATAAACCTTTTAATTGTTATTGATTTTGAGTCTAGCCATGACTCGTGCGCTTATTGCTATTTTGTAATTTTCAATTCAGTACATGATGAATGCTAGAAATTAACTTTGATAAAAGGCAATTCCACATTGTTATATATATATATATACACGTGTCGGTGTCCTACTTTTTAAAAAAATTACGAGTCGGCGTGTCCGTGTCGTGTAGGTGTCTAGTGTCGGTGCTTCATAGCCTCTCTCTCTCTCAAACAAAGAAAAAAAAAAAGGAGAAGAAGAATGCCACTAGTTGAAGAAAAAGGGAGCTAACAATGGATGGGCTGTGCAGAAACAGGTGATACGCTCACCTAGATTTCGAATTTTGAATGAACTTTGTTTGAGGTTCTAACTGCAAAAAGTGAGCCTAGGTGCACTTTCGACTATAGGAAAAGGATGAGTTTGACATTTGAATATAACCATACATACTGAAGGGATCATCATCACTCAAATAATATTTTCACACTCCTATAATAGAATCTTGCAGTTTTAAGTTGAAACACATATACATTCGAAAGTAAGGAAACAAACATATGCACTATGAAGTACACTTACGCAACATTCCATGGCTCAGGTCCCATCACCCTCAAGAATGTCAAAGGATTCATAGTTCCAGCTCCAACCTTCATTTCAAATGAAAACCCACCATAAACCACAGGAAAACAGCATTAATCGTATCATAATCACTACGTAATTATAGACTTAGACACTACGGCTCTACCAAATAGACCTAAGAAATATAAAAAGAAAGATTGAACAAGGCTCAAAATCTATCATTGGAAAGTTAAAGCATCAAACTACAAACCCATTACATAGAATTGATATAATGCACATTAATTATAATTTTGTCAATTGTATGCGCATCGAATTGGTTTTTCACTCCATTTAAAATAGATCAATGCAAATAAAAAGTGATGCATGCCTCATAAACCTCACTCATGTGATCAAACGTATCACGTCTTATAATATTACATACTCAAATAGATTTCAAACCTTCTTATAGAACATGATGATCACTGAAACATGGTTTTCAATAAAAAAAAAAGAAAAACGAGTTCAGCAAAACAACTAATTACCTCTGTATTGCTACATTGCATAACAGTACATCCAACCGAGGCCCAATACTCCTGTAGACACATTGCAAGCTTGTGAGCAATCATATTCATCAGGTGTGTTGAAATAAAGAAGGCAATGAGGTAGAAATTGAACCTGAAGACGTTGAATTGCTTGTTGAAAAGTAGGAATAGAGACTTTTTTCGTCTGAGATTTTGAAACTTCAGTATTGGAAACTGCATGACTAGTGTTTGATGAAATGCTTCTAAACGAAATAGAACGTCGTCGACGGTGAAAACAATTGTATAAGTGATTAGGGTTTCTTCGAGATGTAGTGCGAGAGATGAAAGAGAAATAAGTTGTGTGAGGTTTTAGAAGTGCTAATGCTAACGGGAAAGCAAGCATAGCCATGAGAGAGAGAGACGAGACGAGAGCAGAACTACTGTAAGTGTATTACGCTATTTATCGCTTTATCCAGAGATTAAATGGGCTTGTGGACAAGCATGTTCTTGGGTTTTTTGGCCCATTGGATAGCCCAATTAGTAATCAAAATCAAAATCCACGTCAACTTGCAGTAGTTTTGTTGTCGTTTCACTTTCACTTTCATATTCATTTCATTAGTTTATTTATTCCACAATCTTGTCTTCAA
Source organism: Thalictrum thalictroides (assembly GCA_013358455.1). NCBI lineage: Eukaryota > Viridiplantae > Streptophyta > Magnoliopsida > Ranunculales > Ranunculaceae > Thalictrum > Thalictrum thalictroides. The sequence goes on along the minus strand of JABWDY010025993.1, from coordinate 25,676 downwards.
CTCTTTTTCTCTTTCTGTTTCAACCAACATGATTACTAAAATTCTACATTCAACAAACCTTATTACTTTTCTTCACTAAGCAAAAAGAGAAGAGGTGAAAGACATGAAGTTGGATTATTGGAATCCATGTTCTGTTGTTGGAAAGCAGAACCATGTAATAGCAAAGCTTGCTGTTTCAATCTTCTTAATGGGTATTTGTTTTCGACTTCTTTACTCTCACTCAACTGGATTTTTACCCATTTTAGAACAACAACAAGTAGAACAACAAGAACAGGAACATGAACAACCCTTTGTAAATAAAACAGAGAAAGTAGAATCAGTAGTTCCAGCTGCTCCAACTCCAGTTGGTTCTGAGATCTTTGAAGTTTCAGATCAAAGTGCTCAGAAAGGTATGTGCTTTAGTTTGTTGCTTAGATTTGAGTTTGAGTTTTGTGAATGGATTTAAGAAGAATGTAATCAAAGTATAGAAGATCAGATGGGGAATTTTGAAAAACATTTTTTTTTTTTTTATGAATTGTTTAATGTAATATGGTCATGATTGAGTATTACTTTTATTATTTTGTGGTTTGGTTTGAGACTTGAGAGTTTAGAGTATTGCTTTATCATGAGTAAATGATTGATGTACTCACAATTGGGTTTTGAAAAGAAATCATTTTGCACTCACTCTTTCACTTGTTTGAAGCTCTTTATTAAAATGTGGTCCTTAAACACTAAAAAAAAATGGTTTTAATATGTTTAGCTTAGTTTTTGGTTCATGATTGGTGGCTATGGAGTGAAATTTGGAGATGATTGTAGGAATGTAGCAAAGAATTAGATAAATTCATGGAAAATTGGGCTTTTCGTGAAGAAGATATTGTACTCCTTGTTTGATGTTTCAGCTTCTTTACAGAGGCAATTTGGGTTTTTGAGCAATTTGTGAAATTCATATGATTTTTTGGTCATGATTGAGTGTTGGTTTTACTCGTTTTAGCTAAACTCGGTCAATGATGTATGGTTCTTGAGAGGAATTTGCACTCAGATTTTTCTGTTTATATTAAAAATATGGATATGTAAGAATGAGTCCAAGTTTGTGTTTATATCCAGTGTGAGATCTGTGTATTGCTTACTGGGTATGATATACTTTGTCCCTCTTTCCCTTCTTATGTGAAGGCTTATATGCTTAATTATGGTAATGCAGAAAAATGTGATATATTTAGTGGAGATTGGATCCCAAATCCATCAGGCCCAATTTACACCAATGAAAGCTGCCATGATATACAGGATTTTCAGAATTGTATTAGGAATGGGCGCCCTGATGCAGACTATCTTTATTGGAGGTGGAAACCACAGGATTGTGAGCTTCCCAGATTTAATGCCGAGAGGTTTCTTAAAGCAATGAGAAATAAGTCATGGGCATTCATCGGTGATTCAATTTCTCGAAACCATGTTCAATCATTGCTTTGCATTCTATCAAAGGTAATCACTAGTTTACTTTAAACAATTTTATCAAATTACTGATTTTAAAATTATAGCCTTGCCTATTATGGTTTAAAGGATCAAACTCTGGATAAGTAACTAAAGTAAGGAGGGTTGTTAGTAGACTCTGACTATTTGAGGGCTGAACTATACAAAATTCTTTGCATAAATGCATAATATACTCACAATTGGGGAAAACTATTTAACAATTGCGAGAACCTATGTTTATGGCGTTAAACTTCTCTCAACACCATATGACAATTATCCCATGCAAAAATTTGTTCATATACTTTGACATTTTCATCACAGAGCTTCCAAGTTACCAAGAAAAGCTGAAGTTTTTGATGTAGTTATGTTAGAAACTTTTGCTATTTGCAGCTATTGTGCCTTTTTTTTAAACCTTGAACTCAGATGCTATATTTAGTACTTGAAAACCGGAAATCTCAATCTGAAAAGGTTGATTAATCAAGCTATACTGTTTTGTATCTCAGGTGGCAGATGCAATTGAGGTTTATCATGATAAGGAATACAGATCGAAAAGATGGCACTTTCCCAAGTACAACTTCACCCTCTCAGTCATCTGGTCTCCATTTCTTGTTAAAGCAGCCATTTTTGAAGAAGCCAATGGAGTTTCATCATCGGAAATTCAGCTGCATCTTGATGAGGTTGATGAGATATGGACTAAGCAATATCACAATTTTGATTATGTGGTAATTGCTGGTGGGAAATGGTTTCTCAAGACAGCAATATACTATGAGAACAAAACAATTACAGGATGCCACTACTGTTCAGGAAAGAATCTGACAGAATTTGGAGTGGACTATGCTTATCGCAAAGCTCTTCAGCAAGTGCTCAACTTCATCACTTTATCTGATCACGATGCGACAATTTTGTTTAGAACTGCCACACCTGATCATTTCGAAAATGGGGAATGGTTCAGCGGAGGTACATGCAAACGTAGAGTTCCATTTAAGGAAGGTGAAATTGATTTAAATGACTTGGATTCAATGATGCGTGACATCGAACTTGAGGAGTTTGAAAAGGCAGCAGAGGTAGGATCCCAAAGAGGACTAACTCTAAAACTTTTGGACACGAGCCGAATGTCATTGTTGAGGCCTGATGGACATCCAGGTCCATACAGGCAACTCCATCCATTTGCAAAAGATCAAAATGCCAAAGTTCAGTATGATTGTCTACATTGGTGCTTACCTGGACCTATTGACTCTTGGAACGACTTGTTAATGCAGATAGTAGTGAATTTGTAACACATGGTTTGAGTTTGTTGGGATGGATTAGTATTCATTAATTCTTGAATCCTAACAATTGTTTTAAAGATTGGAGGGAGGAGATGCAGCACACTAAATTCCATTCTTTGTCATTCTTCTTCATCTGCTGCAACTGTCAGAGGCTCATTGTATTGATATGTAAGGAATCTTGCCATTTTTTTCAAAAGTCTTCATTTTCCCCTTATTTTAAATTGTGTGCTAGTTGTTATTCTTTTGTAGGACCAACTAAAAAACTTAGCCGACGTAATAGGGAGAAATGCTAAGAGGACTGCTGCGGTCCTCTTTAAAGGGGACTGCCTCTCCTAAGGCTGCCACGTGTATATTAGGTAATGGGATAAGCATTCAGCCGGTTTATCCCCTTTAAAGAGGACCACGGCAGTCCTTCATACCAACAGTAGCTTCTACACAATTTACTTGTCTGCAATGCAGTATGGTCTTTGCGCTTAATAATTTATTTAGTGCAGTAAGACTGTTAATAGTTGCATTCAGTGAAAAAAATAGTTGTGACCTGTTTATCTTTTCGGCTGAAATGGCTGCATCAGCCAGAAGGGCACCAGTGACCTGTTTATCTTTCCAGTTTCCATCGATTGGTGGACCTAAAAACAAAGTGAACTTTGACCTTTGCTGGACCCAAAATAATGTGGCACATCCTATAATTTCACTACATCCACAGATCCACTGGTAGATGGGATTTGTGGGACCTATAACGAAAGTTGGAATTATGCGTTGTGACAATGGCCGGCACTAACTTTTGCTGAGTTTTTTTAGATCATTTTATTTTGGAATAGAGTTTCAGGGTCCATTTGTTTTGTCTGGTTGAATGTGCCTGAGAAAAGGGGAGTGGTGGCAAGAATGCAGGATTGCAAGAGAAAGTAAGTGTTGAAAGTGGATCTGACTGATGGGTCAGGCCCATTTATGTGTCTGAGTGGGTTTGATTTGATCAATTGTAGTGGCCTTTGAGCCGGACTGTCGCTTTGGGCTCATGACTTATTCCTGTGTGTTTTGGGCTCTTACCCAAATGACAAACGACCCATTAGATACAAAACAAAGGTAATACTTGCAGGCTTGCAGCTTCTTCTTCCAATCCATAAGTTTATGTGTTTCAACCATCAGATGGTGACATGGTGTGAGCTCAGGATTGGTGTGTTTTGAATTTTGATACCTAATGAATTATTCATAAACACTCAAAACCCACATCATCACTTCCAATGGCATAAATACACAAGAGATTTCATTTTTCATGTATAGTGTAAAATCTCATTTAATTTATTTGCCAGCATAAAATGTTCATGTGTATTATTATCCCTCTTCCAGTTGATTTGTGACTTTGTGGCTAATATATGATTAACAAATCTAAGTATGATTATCTAAGCTGCTAAGCATGATTTCATGGTTATATTATAATATATCCAAAATAATAGGTAAGTAGCTAGTCTTTTTCCTAATTAATGTTAAGATCATCATTTACAAATACTAAATTTGTGATTATTAAAAGACCTCGACATGACGACATGGTATTTGTTCATATCTCCTGCTTCTCAGGACAATGTTGCTGTTTGAGCTCATTTATTTTGTCTTGATCGAGTATTGTGTATCAGATCAAATATTGCAAAAGCTAAGAATAACAAAAGTTAATAACCAGTAATTATAATTTATTAAGTTATCTTTTTTCAGTTCTCATCCACTAAACTTCCATGCATTCAAAGCAAATTAAAGGCACTAGTATGCTTCATCTTGAAGCTTTTTTCTTGTTTTTTTGCAAATTTTTTTATAATGAATATGGATCTAGTGTTTTATGTTTATCCGAATCAATGACTTTCAATTCAATTATGGATGGCCATTGGCTACACACATGAAACTCACTTCACACTTTGGGTCATCAACAACTACATGCAGTACACTTGTTTCCACAGGATTTACTATCATGTGAACAACTAACACTTGTTATCTAATTAATTTCAAATTGGGAAGATCACTTTCTTCCAACAAATTATAGATTCTGATCGAGATAGAATAAGCAGTAAGGTTGCTGATCGAAATGTTAATTCATGTCATGTGGCCTGAAAACTTCAACCTGTGATATCACCAACTTAAGCCGTGTCTGCCTTATACTTGGACACATATTGTAGTTGAAAACATCAGGTATATATATCTGTGGATATCCTACTATTTGATAAATTGGATTTGATTTATAGCATTCACAAATATAAATAAAGGTTTTAAAATTAGTTTCCAGAAGCCAGAAGGCCAAAATTAAACCAAAACGTACATAACATCGTAGTCAATATATGATATGATATGATATTGCAAACTTAAAACAATACTTATTGGACCCATCATACATGAGGAAGACGTGTTGTTAGTCTTCACCAAATTAAAAGTTAGATTTGACTTACATGTACACATATACCTTCTTAGCGTCCTCTCCTAATATATATATATACTTACATCAGTGTCCTTAACTTTCATAGACTAAGAAGAAGACTTGAAGTAGAAGAGGCATGGAGATGAAACCTCAACAACAACAACAACACAAACATGATTACAAGGCCAAAGCCAACTCTCTTGTATGGGACTGTGGTAGTTCACTCTATGACTCGTTCGAGCGTAATTCATTTCAACGTGAACTCGACTCAGCTATTGGTCGGACACAATCAATGCCACATTTATCTGATCACTCTCGTCGTGCACCTCCTGATCCACCAGCAAGTAGACCACAATCAATTTCCCCAAAAAGATCTTCTTCCAAGATTTCTCGATCCATAAACAAAATTTTCAGATCAATTTTCCGGCCAAAACCCAATACTTCTTCTATGGTTTATCAGGTACATGAGCAAACAAAGGAGGGTGGACAATATTATTATGTTCATGATCGATCCAATTGGTTGTCTACAATTCCTGAGATATCGGAGCAGGGTGGGGAGTACATGGGACATTCATCAGCTGAGTTCAATTCCATGGTTAACAAAACTGCCTCTGAACCGTTTATATCTTCATCATCAATTGGTATCTCTTGTGCATAATAACATGCATATATGCATATATAGCCGAAGACGTACGGAACAAAATTATAAGGTACCATGAGTGGATGTTAGTCAGTAGAGGGTTTTATCACCTTATAGATCATGTAAACAAAATTCTATGTCTTGTATGTATGTTCTCCGATGTATAGTCAATCGTTTCAATAATTTTAGTCTAATGGTCTAATGTCAAATGTAATACTCGTAATGATATATTATTAGTCATATAACACCTTCCTTATTATATATAACACCATCTTTCACAGTTTTGTTGACCATTTTAGATCTTGTTCTAGATAATATTATATGAACTTAGCTGACTGATTAGAAGTCATCACTCATGCATCATATTGTTACAAACTGATGTATCCAACATTTGTACAAATGAAAGAGAACACACACAGCACAGCTGCAGTTACTCAGTTAGGTTTAAAACTGATGAGACAACCAAATGACCAATGAAAGGAAAAGGAATTCAGGAATTCTGTTCTCTCCTAATAAATTTTGCTTTATTACCTGTTCATCAGTCAATCTACATGGTGCAAACTTCGCACACCCCAGGCTCTGCTAGTCATTATGTATGGTTCAATTTGGCTTTGTTTTTGCCTTTTTGGACTTTTAATTAGATCTAAGATTGACCTCTTTCATGATTTAACAAGGCTAAAAACTAGAAAAAATTTGGGCCTTAAAATTTCTTACCCAAGTCCAGTCCAGTAGCATGCCAAATCCTTTGATTGGAGATTTTGGCACATACTACCCATTTTGTTTTGGGCCATAGTAAGTCTGTAAAAATAGCATAACCCAACGGACGTGGCTTGTGCCACTGTGCCATGCTAGATTGGAGTCATTGGACCAAAAGGCATCTTGTTCCGTGGGGCAGATGATAACCCAACCAGAACAACCAACCTGTGAGTTCTGATTAGGGGTAATATGCGCCGTTTCTTCCAATTCCAAGGATAAACTAGACCTGGTTCCGTGAGTTCTGCTTCTGACAACATATCTTGGTTGCCATTTGAAAATTAAAAGTTGAAACTGCAGTAAACTATAACAACATTTTCACCTTTTTGTTTTTCCTTCACCCATTCCCATTCATCCTCCTCGTCATTAAGCGCGTAATCAACAAACAGCCCCATGAGTAAATCCAACTGCGAACGTTCATTCTCCCTAAACAAAGAACGTCGTAAGTGAAGTTCCCATCCATTAGTCTCACTATAATGATCACGCACACTACCATCCTTCATAGAAGAATATCTATAAAGCAGATGAAACCGCCGCACAAAGGGAGTCTCCCCAATCCAACAATCATGCCAAAAACGAGTTGTTATTGGACGAATGCTTGATGTTTGCAAAAAAGATGTCTCTCGAGGCTTGTATTCCTCTCCAAAGACTACACCCATAAGTATTCGTTACAACTTTGGGCCTATCCCCTTTATCACACCCACCATACTTTGCATCAATCACTCTTTTCCAAAGTGCACCATGCTCATTCCCATACCTCCACATCCATTTAAGGAGAAGCGCTTGGTTCTCCTCAAGCCTAAACCACCCTCAAGCACCGGTTTGCATACCTTATCCCATGCCACAAGATGAATCTTTCTTTTCTCCACCTTTGACCCCCAAAGAAAATCCCTCACAATTTTTTCAAGCACGAAAGCCACACTCGAAGGGATGGTCATAAGTGAGAGATAATAAACGGCAAGACTTGCTAGTGTGCTCTTAGCTAGAATAAGTCTCTCCCCCTTTGACATCGTCTTCC
>JABWDY010025912.1:6250-16304 GCA_013358455.1 Thalictrum thalictroides | reverse complement strand
ATTTGTTTCATGTGTTGAAATCTCGGATATATTCGTTTTTTGAGATATCATATATCCATGAAAATTCGACATTTTCACCTATGATATAAATTAAAAATGAGACTATCAGTAGTATACTACCAACAATATAAGTCCAAACTAAAATTATAAAAACCCACCACAAAAATACAGATAATCTGAACTTAGATATAAATAAAACTCAACATAACAAATGAAGTTAGCTAATCTGATTACACCATATTCTGTTCATATTAACCAATTAAAGAGTATGCTTTGGTACATTAAATTCAATACAAATTTCTCAATTTATTAACAAAAACATATTGATCAAACAACCCCATTTCCCTAAAGCCCAATTCTATTCAATCTCAAACATTAAATCATTCTAAAGAATGATCTTAACGTAGTACATAAGAAACAAATAGCTTAGAAAGAAGAAGAAAGTGAAATGAATTTGAATTACCTTTGTATTGATTTTGTTGGAAGGAAGAAGAGAAAGAGCTTGAACAAAAGAAGAAGAAGTAGAACAGCAATACATCATCTTCTCTTCTTCACCTCAAGTGGATCTTTTGTTGTAGCTTCTTCATTCATGTACATAAATAGATGAACGGAGTGAGAAGTACAAACAATTGAAGAAAACTGTTTAAAGAAGCAACCCATTTTCGTGCAACCCCGGTTTCACGTGCAGTCGACACTTTTTTCACGTGAAAATATGAAATTGGCCAATTGGGTATTGGATGGTTGCACCAATGCAACTCTTCTATCGAGTTTTCGTGTGGAGAAGTGAGAGTGTTTTTAGAGGAATCAGTTTCGTGCAACAAACGAAGCAAAGAATGCGAATGTCCCTACTTGTTGGACACTCATGATACCAATGTCCAACCCTCTCTTAAACTGTAAGGGCATCTCCAATAGTAGGGGTGCCTTATCGAACCGAGCAGCTCGTGTTCGGCTCGAGCTCGTTCGATAAGCTTAACGAGTCGAATTTGAGCACTAATGAAAGTTCGTTTGAAATTAAGGCTCGGCCTGATAAGAAACAAGTCGAGCTCTAACATACCAAAGCTCTTTTTTTGGGCTCGAACACCCTTTTTATATGTAATTTAGCCGACTCGATAGGCTCGATAAGCACCCCTATCCAATAACAGCTCCAACTCAGATTATAGCACCCCAATCTATAGTAATTGTGTAAATTTAGCATTTAACATATTGATAGTGATATAGGTGTATCATTTTAGGAGCTCCAACTCAGATTTTAGTGATCCTCAAGATGTTTTGAAGATACTTTTGTCACCGTGGACCATGTCATCGCGAAGCGATTACGGTGGGTCCAAGGCGTAATGTCTGGCTGGGGTCGAGCTTATTCTGGGTGAATGGAAAATAGAAATCCTTGTAGAACTTGTATTGTTTTCTATGCCTATAAAAATGGTGTTTTAGTTACAACCAAAACATAAGAGAAACAGCTAGGGTTTAATTCGTCTATATTGTATTGTGAGGTAGAGAGATTATTGTAATCTTCATAATATTTTATAAAAAATATAGTTTTTTTCGAGACCTGGTGTTTCGTCTTCGTCTTTATTACTGCCTAGTTAATTTGTATCACCTAGCCCACGACAACGCAAAAATTTGGTTATAATTCACTGTCTGCGCTACGGCAGGAGAAATACGGTTCAATAGCAGTTGGGCTAGGTCGCACCACAAGTGGAGCACAGTACCACATACCAAATACGGCTTGAGAGCCAACTTTACAGCTTTTTCATCCTGCTAGTTCAATACGTAAATTTTCCCACGAGAAATCTTAAATAGAAGGAACCATTGAGGAGCAAAAAATGTAAACCAAACATTTTTAGCCTGGAAAAGATTACAAGGCCACTACAGGGGCATTCTTTCCTCCTAACCTACACTCTTACATTGTACCTATGTTGTGTTGTGTGGCAACTGGCAACTTCCTTTTAACAAAGGATTTTGAATACATTGTACCCAAAATCAAGCCACAACAACTTCATTTTCCTTCCCAAATTTTATGCATATATGCTTAAACTAAAGCTTCGTCGAGTATTCTAAGAGTAACAAGAGGTTCAGCTTTCAATATTAATGTTATATTCTAGATTGCTGCCAAAAATCTGTGATGAACATTTAATTTTGACAAATATATAAGATGACTAATGGAAACTGTGACTCCAATTACAATGAACCATCATCCTACAGTAGTACACAAATACATACACATTGACTTCACCACCTGTGTGCATTATAGCCAACAACAGTCTGTGAAGAAAGACCATTCAAACAAACTTTCCAACCACATTCTGAGGGGAAAGACCATTTTCCTTCCCACCGAATTATAGAAGGTGCAGCCTCAAAATTCAGCAACTGTGATGCAAAATATTCCATAGACCACTCATACGCTACATTTTCAAATACAAGACATGATTATCGTGGCTTTGGACCATCTTTTTAGACTAATCTTTAGTCACCCATCTTCCACCACGGACTTGATACCCACTATAATATTGATCGCTGCTACTTTCTCCCCCACTTTCTGCACTAGTATAACCAGATTTCCGTCGGTGTTTTTTTGACCTTAAGACACCACTATCACTAAAGCTACCATTTAAAAGAGGGTCATCAATTCCACGGATCACCCTGCGTGGTGGAGGCCCAATGCAACTGTCATCCTTAATTCTCCTTTTATCCTTATCATGCCTTTTTATATTTTCAGATATCTTGTGTAGCTTCTCATTAAACCGTGTGAAGCCCTTCTCCACAGGATCCTTTGCTTTGTTTACAGTGAATTTGACATCTTCGACAATCTGCACAGAAGCCATATAGCATCAATTTAAAAAATGTTTATTCTTTTCCAAATATAACAAGTAGCTAAGGTACCCTGAGAGTTAGAAAAGCTAAAGATTCGGTCCCAAATGTAACAAAAAGACATGTCAATGTTTTTAATTGTTATTGCAATATATACATGCAAGTATGTTTATGCCAGTGACAAACTGAGCTATATAATACACTAAATTTATTTTAGGCAGAATTGTAACTTGAATACACTAAATTTATTTTAGTGTTTTTTTCAGGAACTTTGCAATTGTATATGTACTCAAGTGCAATATAATAAGATATGTCGTCTATGCAGCTAATACGTTTTGTACATTTTAAGTCATATCTCTTAAAATTTACATTTGTTTTATGAGTTCACACTTGAACCCATTTTTCAAGTTGCAAAGAGAACATATTTAGAAATAATAAAAGTTAAGGATCTAACAAGGACCTCGGGTTCTTTATTCTCGACCATTCCACAAACCTTGCCTGTTATTTTGGCCCACTTTCCATCAGTCATAAAAACCAATATATCATGTGAAGCTTGGTTGGCTACTGTGAAGAGCTTTGTTTTCTAAAGAAAGATAATAGTTGGGATGGCGAATGATCATCAAGGTAAATGGCACCCAACTAAAATAAAATGATAAATTTGTTTGCCTTTGCAAATGTAATATTGATTAAAATTTTAGGTATAGTAGCTTGAAAATCATTCTAGAAACCATAATAAAAATAAATAAAAAAATAAAAAAAAGGTTTCTTTGAGTGAAAAATAATGGATAAATTAGGCCTCTGCATTAATACGTTTATACCATACAAAGATAATGTTAGAGTATAGTAACGGACTTAATCGCATTTCGTTTCTTTATAGCATGTGATCATTACTTTTTGGTAAGTGAATACCTTACTTTAAAAGGTACTCCTTCACAAGAAAAAATAGAAGTACTTACATATCCACCGCCGCCAAAGACGACATCCTTAACGCTTTCTCTTATTGTCATTCCACTCTTGATGTCAATGTCGGGCTGTGGTAACCTTACCTTGGTGGGGCGCTCACTGTCCCTAACCTCATCAGGATCTAGCGGACAATCTGCTGAATAATCTCCAAGAACTGAAACAGTTCCAGGAAAGTGATCTCCCAGTAGCTCGTATGGCTTTGCAGGGAACACGTACAGGTGTACTGACGAAGCAACAGCCATCTGTGCTGGAAGAACACAGAGTTGTTAGGATATTTTTGCATCAAGTTTACAGTGTGTGTGTGCACGCCCGCGTGTGTGACATTGCTTCATTCATCAGCTCGTCCTCTTGATTATCAAGCTCAGAAAAGAAAGGAAGTTGGGTGTGAATGTGTGATACCATGGTTGAAGGCACATAAGCTATGTAATCCAATATGTTAAAGGATACAATATTTACTTGATTATCAAGCTGAAAATATATTTAACAATGAAAACTGAATTGGCTCATATTCATTTTAATTTCCAAAGAAACAAATAAAATAACAACGAGTATTAGGATTAGAACATAGACACGCAAAGTGATGGAATCGATTTAATAAGATGCACCATAACACTGTTTTGTACTAAGGCTGGGTTAAAGGCCAATCAAATAATGAAGTACTAGGCTTCTGGGCGCGTACAAAACATCAGTGCATAGAGGCTGGTATAGTGAAACCTAAATAGGTTACCTACTGATTGGGTTCAGATTAGAGTATTCAAATATTTTTTTCTCATCGAACCTATGCTGTCAAAGGCACCACCTTGGCGCTATATAGGTAAGGGACCGCTCCGCTCAGGGAAATAACAATTAGAAGCGCCTAAGTGCGGCGCAGATTCACTCAGGCTGGGGCAGGAACGAATTGAGGTGCTGTGGGCCAAATTTTTCAGCTCATCAGGTCAGAAATGACTCCTTGTTCCTGCCTGCTACTGTGATAAGAAGACAGGTATGTTCTTCTTAAAATTTGTTTGTCATATATTACTGCATCTGCCTGGTCTCTAATCTGCCGGGGCGCCGTCTGGGCGCTACTGGGAATCCTGGCACCCCCTGGCTTTAAGTGGATTTTTTTTTTAGGAGAAGTTTTTTCATACTTATACATTAATTTATTGTGTTTTACATGATGGTATGAGTACTAATCGTATAGCTCCCCAATTTATAAATAAATTCATCCATTACTCAAGATAATGTCACATGAGAAGTGTGTCCTCCCACTACTAATAAAGACAGAAAGTGTATGACACAATGCATGTGGCACAACCATGGTGATGCCCAAGCCCATATTGATTGTTGTTGCCGTTCATAGAATGACGTCCATCTAGAGCGTCAGTTTAGTTAGAATCTAAGGGCTAAGATCTATTTTTAGTTGCAACATTTGTTATAAAAGGGCAAATCTGTAACTCAAATTAAGAAAAAAGTTTGCCTTTTCCAGGTTGTAAAACCAGAACAGATACCTCCTCTTCTATCATGAATAGAACATATTAGGAAGATTATCTTCTTTAGCTCCGTTGATTTTCAGAGACTCAAGTAATTCAAATGAACTCGAAGCAGATCCTATACGCAATTATTCATATTTCGTTGAAAAATCTCAAATCAAGTATTTTTAATTTCTAGATCCAGACCATCACCGGAAGTGTTATTAAGATTATAACAATATGAGTTGATATTAGCAATTGCGTTTACAATACAGCAGACTGAAACCTATTGGAATTTCTCCAATAAAAAAAATACTGAAGAAAAAAGTGACTCCTCTAATGGAGAAACCCAATGGGTCAGCGACATAAAATCCATTTGGAGCCCATTCAAGAAATGCATATTCCATTTCCCAACTTTTGAATAAAACTGGCTCAGATTGTGGCATGAAACTACCGGCAAAATTGATTTCAACTCTTAAAGCTCTTCTTTAGAATTATAACAAAATCTTAACTGGACCTTAACAAAAAAATACCTCTTTGATGTCGAGAAATCCAACAATTTAAGAACTTGCAGTCCCATCTAGAAGCTAGGGAAGAACAATTTTTGAAGAAACAGATTTCAGCTTCAAATCTTCAATATCAAATCTATCTCTGGTTCCATTTGTGAGGAGAAGGGAAGAAAAAGACCAGAACGACGAACTCACCCTTTAGACTTTTAGCTTATAACATTAGATTATATCTAGACCGTAGGATCTTACTTAAATCAACGCTCTAGATAGGTGTTAAGATGGATGTCATTCTATGGATGGATGCCTAGAAAACCCGATTATTTTTATATTTAACTTAAGTTTGTGGTGGTGCTATTATTTCAGAAGTCTAGGATATCTTGTAAGACAACTAGACAAGGATGTCCCATACTCCCATCTACAAATAAGGTGTAATCAAGTTATTCAGTTGTTGATTGAATTAAACTTTAGGTAGTAAATTTTAGGGTTTCCCCGAAACTTCAAAAATGTTGAAATATAGTGTATATATCTAATTGGTGTTCGGTCAAAATTGCTTCCGCCTTCAAAACTCGAGGATTTTAAATTGAATTTACTCAAATGGACATCATCACAGAGCATAAAGTCATAAACCAATCACGGAGGAAGAAAAAGAAAACAATAATTCCCCTAGCCAATAATATTTCCTTGACCATAAACCTCATGTCAATAATTTAAAACAAGTAACAATAAGAGAATTAATGTAAAATAAGGGAATGTGAATTACCTCGATACAAATTATGAAGGCCTGAATACTTGATTTGAACCGCAAATCCTGAGCAATAGGACTTGTGAACAAACCAAAATCATACAAAAGTGCAATTGCCACACCTTGCCACCATGTCAAAAAAACAATTGACTTAAACGTCAAGAACTTGGCCAATGGTTTTATATGTGCCAGTTCATCTTTGGTAACGGTATAAAACTGAACTAAACAGTACAAAGCCCACGACTGACTGAAATTAAGAACCACTGCAATGTAGGGATACCTACAAAAAAGCAGGACCAGTAAAATTAGTAATACTTCAATATAGAAATAACTATTCTTCACATATCAGCCATGAGCCATGTGACCAAGCAAATCATACAGAGACATACCAAACAAATGAACAATCCTTATTTGTTATTACACATTAATAAGAATTAAGGGTATGTTTGATTTGTTCTGGGGAATAGATTTACCATGAAATACAGAGGTGAGCTGTAAGAATTTCAGGAAGAAGGGACAGAGGAAGAGGAGTTGTGAAACTTCTTCCATCTTTTTGTGAAATTACAACTCTGTTCTCCAAATTATTTACCGGTAAATAATCCCGAGCGAATCAAATAGACCCTAAGTCAACTCCATAATACAAGGCATTAATAGGTTATGATTTTTGTTGCGACCATGAGCTCCCGAGTTCACAAACAAAATGCAGCTGGACAAAATCAAATAGTAGAAACCATTCCTTGCATCTTAATACAGCTTAGCAGCATGAAGCCTACTTCACTATCAGATCTATCCTAAGCATTTCCATGGCATATTACACTGAATACATTTAGATGTGTGAGTAAAGTTATTACAGCAACTTAAAGCAGTAAAACTCTAAAAGGACCGACTCCTAAGGAAAAACAAACGCATCAAATGAAATGCTCCTGAAATCCTGCCACTTCTGACACCAAAGGTAAAGCAGTCCATCATGAATTTCCTTATAGGAAATGTACAAAATATGTCTCTGATCCCTCAAAAAAACTACACCCTTTTTCAATACTTATTTGGCGTTTAAGACTTACATCATAATATAAGTTCCTGTGGCCACTCCACTCATGGCCAGTGGGATTTGGGTTCAACGGAATAACATATTTAATAGAATATAAACTGGACCATCGCATTAAGGGCCCGTTTGGCAACGGCCTAGAAATGCATTTTTCAACTTTCAGAAAGGAGGAAAGGAGAAAGCATGTTCGGTAATTAATTAAAAAAATTTGGAAACATATTTTCAGAAAGTTAAAAAATGCCTTTCCGCTTAATTTTCGGGATTTGGCTTTCTACTTATGTCTTTCGTCTTTCTAAAAAATCTTCTAATCTCCGAAACTCATTCTTGGTTTCTCTAAGGTTGCCGAACGAGCCCTAAACGGACTAACAAGAATCATCAGCCAACCAATGATGATCAAATGCATAGCAACTACTTCATATTACTCTAATCTAAAACATCAGACACTAGTTACTTCATCAAAGCAAATCACACAGGTTATGAGCACTAATCCAAAAGAGACATGATGGACTACAGCATAGTCAGGGAAAACACTGTAACATTTGCAGCAGATATTCTTCCAAAGAAGGGGTATTTCATTCTTTCTTTTTTATTGTTGGGAAAGAGCAAAGAAAATATAGTAACATTCATACATACTTTTATCTTACCCGCATTTCCACTTAAATTCTCCTTCACAATATACCCCAAAAGCTTCTAGGATGACTGCTAACATGGCACTAAAACTTTTTATTAACATCTGCAAGAAATAAGTAGCAATGCAATAATATTAGTGACAGTACTTGTGCAACTGTTCATTAATGACAAAAGAAGTGTATAAATGGTTATATGCGGCAGAAACAAGAGTTCATTGGAACTTACGTATTGCACAATTCCAATCTTCACAACTTGGTAGAACCATAAACCAAGTTTCCATGGTTTCACAAAATACTTCATTGGAAAAGGATGTTTAACAACTCCCTTTTCAGAGCTATGTTGTAACAGTGGAGTTCTGGCGTTTGTTCTTCCTTCCCTCTTCATAAACTCGATTGTCCTCTCTTCTCCACCTGAAAAAAAGAGAAAATCAGACTGAACTCTGAAATATAAACAAAGAGTGAAAGAACCAATATGCTCTACAAAAATAACATCTCAAACAATTAATAAACCAGAAAAAGGACTCTGCAACGCACCAATGCGCCCTGACATCAATACAAAAATTCTTCACGTTTTGCACAAGACAAATGGTGTAAGTTTTAATTTAGCAGTGAATTTCCTCTTCTTCGTACAGAATCGAAACAAATTGTCTATCGTAAACCTCAAGGAATTCGAGAGACACATGTAAATACTTTCAGACAATACATAATCCATGAGCATAGTATATTAATTCGCTATGCATCTAGATAATCAAGCATCAATATATCTTTACTTCTTAAAATTTCTTAAGGTCTTCTCTAAATTTCAAAGGTTCGATGTCAAAAGCCACTCTTCTTGCTCATAAATTGCTATGGCACAGATATTGACACATGTTCTTAAACAAAGTTCACATAAAACTTAATTTTGTTAATGTAAAAAGGTGGTACACTACATTTAATATAGAAGAAAAGAAACCCCTCAGCTCTCACTGCCTTAGCAAGATACTAAAGAAGACCCAAATACAATATACAGTTACATTAAAGTCAACAAATTACAAGCTCAAGACACGATAATATCCAACCCATTTATAAAATCCCAAAATCTGAATCTCTTAAATGGTTCCTTCATGGTTGCCCAATCATAGAAAGGCTCCTTCATGTAAATGATGTTTCGATGAATATCCCTTTCGTCGTGTTCATACAAAACTTAATATAAAGAAGGATTTCTTGTAGTACCCCATACAATTGAGTGAGTAATAACTCCAACTGGGAATATCTGGTATGGAAAAATGGAGACTGTCTGACTGTTTTGTTATAAATTACAATGTGAACATCATATTCTAATAACGAATTGAATGATGCACAAGGTGGATGGTATTCTCTCAAGTACATATGTTTGGCTGCCCATACTTTACAGCTTGGAAAATCCCATCAGCAGCATATAAATATTGGATATAAACATAATACAATATACTGACCAAGGACTAGTTACTCTACGTATATTGTCAAAAACTAGAATATAAACTCTTTCCTTAACTATCCTCACGCTAGCAATATCCTAGGTTGTCAGAGCTTGCAATATCTATGTCTATGTAGTGTAGCATACAACAGACAAGTCTCTATCTGTGCTTCCTAGAAAAAAGCCTTCATACTTTAGGAACTATAGGGGTGAGCATGTGCACCATACCTGGACTTGATATGTAATGAAATTTTATAGGATACCGAAGACCATCGATCAAAAAACAAAATAATCACCTCTGAACATATAGCATTAAGTTTGCTACAGTGAACAATGATAATTGAAATATAAGGATGCTAGAGGTCGTAAACAATGCTGCTTGGACAGTATTAACACCCAATAGATTATGACAGGATACCGATGATATTATCACTCCGCAGTATCAGTAAAAGTTCACATGGAAAACTTTTTTTTT
>JABWDY010025910.1:10998-26781 GCA_013358455.1 Thalictrum thalictroides | reverse complement strand
AAATCTGCACTGGTTTAATATTGATAAAATCAACATGTGTTTTACTACAAGCAATTTTCTGTACACTGTATAATTTTACAACACTACAATCAAAAACATTTCCCGACACTGTACACAAATATAATTTTACATTCTTTTACACTCATAAATTAACTATAAGGAACGTGGTAGCTACAAACGGTATGGAATGTGCCACCTCTTCCCTTACAAAACAATACAATATGTTTAATATATACAACTCTCATGATGCCATCAATGAGGGTGAGTTTGTGGATTTCAGCAACAACATGCCAAGAGCGGAAGAACAAGTGGCTCGAACAATTGCATCAGGAGACTGGCTCATTTTACCTACCAAAATCCCAAAGACCTGAAAGAGTCGAATGTCGGTTTAATATTGCATTAAATCCAAGCTGTCTACTAAATAATGGGTTAATGCAATGGAATTGGTTTACAAGACCTGTGAATAGTAAGGCGCTGAAAAGCGCTGGTCCTCTAATTGTGACAAAATAGTGCTAGACAAGTATATAGCATTTGCTTGGATTGTCGGCCAAGGAGCATCAAAAGCCTGCATCAAATACGAAACCAACTCTTGCTTCAGATTAATATATAGAATTTGCTATTCAACACAAGTACTTCCACAAGGATCAGCACAAGGCTTCAAATAATTTATTGTGAGATGATACCACAAATGTTGTCTTTGGATAATTTATGCAATTCACTGTCATTATATACAGAAAACCTAAGAGATCATTTGCTACGGAAAGAGTATTGAAAATCATAGTATAAACCCAACATTGCTATTCATATATAAGACATGCAGGATAGTTCTATTCATTAAAAGTTTTTAGAAAAGGCTACACATCAAAAGAATAACCCTGCTAATGTGTTATCTTGTATGGAACAAATTAACAGGTGGAGTTCCATGTTTTTATTCTTTATTCCCATTTTAGGATGATAAACTTGACAAATATATTGGTATACGGTCAACGTCCTGTGGACACATGCTAGAACAAAATGCAGCAAAACTACTTTGCAAAGTGGTCTCCTGCATACTGCATTCCAAAGTAATTCTTTCACTCTAAGATCTGTAGTTTTGACCATAATGTTTGCTTCAACCCACTATGTATTGAAGAACTCCATGGGTCACGTGGCAACATATAAAGTCAACTTTGTAATGTGTTCCTACAAGGATATACATAGATGCAAACCTGGATTATTGATGCCATATAAGTATCAGCTCTGGAGGGAAAATTATGACAAAGGTGTCTTGTAAGATCTCTTAGGAAGTCCTCGTAGTCACTCCTGATAACAACAAAAAAGGGCTATATATAATATTTTATTTTGTATCGGAACACAAAATGATCATAGAGACCTTAAAATCAGAAGTCTGAACTGATGTTCGTTTAGTGCATACCGATGGTCAGAATTGAAATAATGTGTCTTGAAGAGCACAGACATGTTATCCCCTTCTATGAAGGATACACTAGTTCGGAGGGTGTTCTATGGAACAATTGTTGAAAACATTGTTTAGTTCCAAAGTACAATTTAACAGGATATCAGATTGAAAGTACTAAAATATTTTACCCTGCAGGCTTGACGAACGCTAAGATGGTCATCATGAACATGAAGAATCAAGCGTGGAAGAGTCAGATGCACCTGGAGACATATAATCGTTAGTTTTAAAATCTTATTAGAGAGTGGGGATGACCGTTCTAGTATTGTGCCTTCTTTTTGCTAGGTAATAAAAAAAACTTTTTGTTTGCTAGGTAAGCAATATTAAAATGTTAAAATAATAGACTTCTCCTCCCCCATCAAAACAAAATGGTAAAGATATCAAGATGAGCCAAGACTAAACCCATATACGATTGAATCAAATTAAAGAAGATGCTAAGACGAGCACAAGGAATAACTGTCTCTCCACCTATGATATAGGTTCCTCGCGGTTTTCTTTGCCTAAAGCATCAAATTAACCATCTAGGGACCATCATGAAATGGAAGTTATGTTTTGCCCACTCATGAAGATTCTCCAACAAAGTGAGAGACTCTTCCATGCACCCTATGAACTGTAAATAGTTTTGAGTGATATAATAGGGCAATATAATATGATCTGTACCAACCCCATAGTTACACACCTGCTCAAGAAAAGCCTCATGTTGTGCACCAACTCCATAGTTACAAAGGGCTCCGAAGGCTGCAAAAGCACTTGCTCGCATCTTCACATTCATAGAAACCTGTTACCAGAATTTGTGTGAATGAAAATCTATTAGAAATGCTTATCCATAAGACCATAACACGTTTGAACCCGAACAGAACAAGTCATGGAAGTAGCAGAACACAGGCCTTAGGAGCAGACAATACAAAGATAATCTTTAAAAAAAAACAATTAAGCAAAAAAACTGTAGCTCTGGTTCCAGAGCTACAGATTTTCATAAAACGCTCTGAGATCGTAGTACATGATAAATATTGTATTTTGTTCCCGGTCGTCACTTGTCAGTCTATCCACCAGAACAGCTAAACACTTCTGAAACTAATGCCATCTTAGTACAATTCCTCTAAACACTACTAGTTTGACAAATAAATGAGTAAAATGCATACAGCTTCCAAAAGACAAGGATTTTTTTTCCCTTGTGAAGAGCATATCACCACTTTTATATAAATAATCCCACTTAGCAAGGATTGCGGCATAAAAAGTTTGTACCCACCACTGGTAGCTGATTTTGAATTATTCTCAAACCCATTTAAAGCAGGTTTTTACTAGCTGATCGTACACATTACTTTTGAGCTCTGAATGAGTAAATATGGATTAGATGGGATCTGAAAATGTTACTTTTCATGGTATTACTTCTCTAAGTTTTAACATTCTCCAACTATTTATTATTTCTTCTTACTTTTGTTCATAAGAATCGTGCTTGGAAGGCTTTGGTCTTATGGTACAAGGTATAGACTAGTCAAGTACCTTGCATTATATATTCACATTGGAGATACTATATTAGGGATATTTGTATTTCCTGGGAGATAGCACAGTAGAACATTAACATTCATTTGAGGACTTATTTGTTACTTCCTGGGAAATAGCCTAGTAGCTTTTTATCTTGAAATGGGAGCATTTTGTTTTTTGGTTGGCAAGCGAGTTTGGAGGGGACCCCTACCCCTTTAAATTACGCGAGGAAACTTTTTGTCAAACAATCAGCTGCCGACGTGTTTTGAACACATGACCTCTCCCCAAGTGAGAGCGATGCATTTCTGTTGGTAGAGAGTATTGTTTGAATAGGGCATGACAAGTTTTTTTTTTCCTTTTCTTTCTTTTACATCAAGATGAAGTTATCTTGGAATAACAATGTTTTTAGGACGAGATGTCCCACCATACAAACTGAAGTGAAAATACCATACCACATACAATATATACAGAAGAGAAAAACTAATGCTAGTCCCCTACTCCCCTTCCATAAAAATAAAAATAAAAACCGTACAAATTTCTAATATGGTATCTTCCGTTCATCCCAAAATTTTGAATAAACGAATACGAGTCCTTTAAACAAGATAACAAACTACTCTGAAGTAATTCTTTTCCCTAAAAATACTCCTTTTTCTCTCAGCCAAATGTGCCACATGACCACAAATGCCACTCTTATCACCATAATATGCAGTAATAAATTCTCTCAACCGTCCCTTTTTGTTTGTTCTTCTGATCATCAATCCAGGGGTATGTTCACTATTTGAGAATCTTACTGTACAACTATAGATGTTGTTCTTATCAACACCAATTTCATACAATCTTCACTATATTATAAATTTTCACTCAGTTGCCATAATGTTCTTTAGGCCTTTGTGATTTTGCTAGCTTTACTAGTGAGAACCTCTCATCTTTAGCCTTTTGTAATGGGTGGGGTGGGCAAAGTAAATGGTAGTGCTCTGAAGGCTAGTGACTAATAATCTTACAGGTTCAAGGAACGACTATACTAAGGGGTTGTTTGTTTTTTCTTCAGTTCTTAACTGAATATCACTGAATACATTAAGTCATTAAGTGATTCATTCTTCAAAAATTTCTGTCTGAACCACTTAATTAGAAAATAGGCTAATGGTTCAGTTAAGTACTTAAACCATTAAACAAAAAACAAACAGTCTGAAGACTGAATACGGTGGTCCACCCACTTAAGTTCAGTCATTCAGATTGCTTAATGAAAATCAAACAGCACCTAAAAACAAAGTTGACATCTTATCTACAAGGATGGCATTTATATAAAACTCACTTGGAGATTGCGTAGCCGCAGAGAGAGATTAAGTAAAACGGGATCCACTGCCTCCTTCGGGGATGTATCAAGTACCTATCACATGTAAAACTAAAACGTAAGCATGGAAAGATAAGGTTAAATATAAGGTAAATCCTGTTGTTATCCAATTACTTTAAAAGCTCGAACTTGAAGAGATGCCCCAATTATGAATATCAGTTACTTATCTTCAGTGGGAAACAGCCGAGTACTTTTTGATACTGACATATTTGAATATTAATACTTCTTATTAAAACAGGGTAAAATCTGAGCCTAAGACCTTCAAGGAAGCAAGCACTGATAGCACGTTGTGATTTGTGAACCAGTTACTCCAAAAGTTCGAGCTTGTTGAGGGAGCCACAAACTATGAATAGTACTTAACAAATCCAATGGAAAAAGAGAAGGGATCTCACTGTCATCAAGCATAATACTGCAGTTAATTGAACCAATTCATCAGGATCCTCGAGTAAAACTACTATGACCCCAACAACTTGAGTCACATGTTGAAGAATATGAGTTGAAGGTATCTGCAAATATAGAGCATGAAAGTAATACATGAAAACAACTTTTTCTAAAGATAAATCTCCTAGAGAAGTGATTGCAAGAAATAAGTATTCATACTATACTGACTATTATCAGTCAAGAAAACACCCTGTAAGGATGCCCAGGGTTTATTTCTCTTTCCCAAAGAAAATATGAGAAAGCATATGGTAACATAACTAATATTTCCAATAAAATGGTTGGAAAATGCTGGCAGCCTAGCTTAATAAACTTTACAGATTATTAATGAAAGGGGGTAGGGTCCCCTGTAACAACCCCACTTTCCTACCAAGAAAAAAAACTTTACAAATTGTCAAAATAATCTTATGCCCTTGTCAAAGCACACTATACAACTTAACTGTTTTGTAACTTGGTGTGTGGCCAACCAAGTGTTAGCTCACTGGTAAGATCTCTGAGTGATGAAACCAGAGGTCAGGGGGTCAAACCCCAGTGGCATCGGGTCACTAATCCCATTCAAAAAATAGGCTTACCTGGGGAAACCCACAAATTTTTTTACCAACCAAATGTTAGCTCACTGGTAAGATCTCTGGGTGATGAAACCAGAGGTCAGGGGGTCAAACCCCAGTGGTATCGGGTTACTAATCCTATTTAAAAAATAGGTTTACCTGGGGAAACCCCACCAATTTTTTTGTCAACCAAGTGTTAGCTCATTGGTAAGATCTCTGGGTGATGAAACCAGAGGTCAGGGGATCAAACCCCAGTGGCATCGGGTTACTAATCCCATTTAAAAAATAGGCTTACCTGGGGAAACCCACCAATTTTACCAACCAAGTGTTAGCTCACTGGTCAGACCTCTGGGTGATGATACCAGAGGTCAGGAAATCGGGTTTACTAATCCCCTTTAAAAAATAGGCTTACCTGGGGAAACCCACCAATTTTTTTAACCAACCAAGTGTTAGCTCACTGGTAAGATCTCTGGGTGATGAAACCAGAAGTCAGGAGATCAAACCCCAGTGGTATCGGGTTACTAATCCCATTTAAAAAATAGGCTTACCTGGGGAAACCCACCAATTTTTACCTTTCAAAAAAAAACTTGGTATGTGTGTGTTCAAGTGGTAACTT
This sequence comes from Thalictrum thalictroides, assembly GCA_013358455.1. NCBI lineage: Eukaryota > Viridiplantae > Streptophyta > Magnoliopsida > Ranunculales > Ranunculaceae > Thalictrum > Thalictrum thalictroides. The sequence continues at coordinate 20,890 of JABWDY010025910.1, read as the reverse complement.
TGGGGCATAAATTAAACACTCCTCTCAACATACTTTTTAACATTGTCAGATGATGGCAATGATCATGGTGATAAAATATGCTGATGATAAATGGAACGATGATGGTGGACGATGATGATTATGAATGATAATAACAAGCGAGAATGCGGCAATGATGAAGGATAATGATGAATGACGATGAGACAACGATGAAGGATAATTATGAATGATGAATGATATAATAATCATAGGATGATTGTAATAAGGAAGATGATATTAATGATTCATTTCAGCTACTGGGTTTATTCTTGAGAGGACTCCTAAGTAACTATCAGTTTCAGCTCAAGTTCCCAGCTAATTCAGCCAACAATTCACTAGGTTGCAGTGTGTTATATTCTTCACTATCACAAGTCTTCCTCATTTTATGAATTGCTTTGTCATGTTTCATCTTTGACAGTTATTGGTTTTCTGATGTTGAATACACCAGTAGCCATACTGCTCCTGGTCACTCACATGGTACCAGGGAACACTTCTTACGAATAAAACTAATGATCATTCACACTTTGGAAAGGATGAAGAAAACAATAACCTGTACAAGTCCTCGTAAACATAGCCGTCTTACAGTTGGCGACTCATCTGAAACATGTCGACACAATGCTTCAACCATATGTTCCACCTGAGAACTGATTTTATCACTGCGTGTTCAAGGAATTCAGTCGTTAACAATCTACTTGTAAATGCAACTTCCATAAACTCGTGACTGGGTAGGAAGCAACTGTGATATGCATTGAACAAAGATAATAATAAACTTCACTTGAACACACACATAACTCTTCTTGTTTAAACTCTATCTACAATGCTTAGATGCTTAAACACATAAAAGTCTGCGGGCCAAACACGAGTTAACATTCAGCAAGGGTTGAATGAGCATTTTTTATAATCCATTGTTGACAACAAAACATATACCTGAAAATCTTTTTGGTGGAATAACATTCTTTTCAAAATATAACAATAAACTGAATAAAACATAGGGAAGTTATCTTACATTGGAAACAATTTATTAGTTTATCTTATATTGATGATACAAAAAAAAAATAAAAAATGAAGCTCAATAAAGAACATCCCACATTGGCCATTAGATCGCAAAATGCACAACATTTTTGTAGCAGCTAAGTACTTAGACCTACAGCCACTACTAGTTTGCTAAGGGTGTGTTTGATTGTTCTCCCATTACACTAAAGAGAGAAAATGATTTTTTGCCAACTATAGTTGGAAAAACTGAAAACCAGGAGGGTGGTAGGAAAACTGTTTTCTAACAATAGTGTGCAAATAACGTATAATTCACCAAAAAAGGGGAAAGTATTTTATAAATGCCCACTAAATCAAAGACAATCAAAACAGAGGCATATAACTTAAAAGTGGGGAAACATTAAAAATTTCCAACTATTATGGGATTTTTTTTTTCAAACACATCGTAGCAGAATTCCTGGTAGGATAGTTTTTGGCAAGCTTGAAATAGAACTTATCAGCATGAGACACAGACTTGGAAATGCAAATTTATCCATTAAGAAAATATATTAAATCTATTTGACATTGTTGGTATGATGTTAATGTGGATTGTCAAAAGGTCCAGATTAGGATTCTTGAGTGTCCTTGATACACAAGTTTAAAAAATTGAATATCATCGAAATTAATAGGATTGAAATAGCAATTGAAGCAGTGCAGCACTGCTTTCATACTATCTTTGCAGTAGTAGGCAAACTTAAAAAAATGCAGTGTACGGGTTATGTACTTATGTAGTTGTGTAGTCTCTCTTCACTAGAAAGATTTACTTGTTTATAAAAAATAACTAATAGCATGTTCAGACAATTATGAAATTGAAGAGAAAATCACTAGAGGTAACAGATCTTTAATTAAGTTTAAAAAATGTTTAGTTTAAGGATTTACCTAAAACGAACAAATTCAGACAAGGCCGCCGCAGCAGCTTCCCTTTGAAATCTCTGCTGTCGATTAAGGGCTGTACTCAGAAGTGTACATATAGTAGGAACCTGGACATAAAACCATAAAAGAACAAAGAAAAAGTTAGGATAAATGTTTTCTTTTCTTTTTTTTTTTTCCTGGTATGTTTCACTTTTACGAATATTGAATTGTTTGTAATAGTTCAAGCATTTAGCTAGGAAGAAAAAGATTATAGGAAATGAAAATATTATAAGAAAAATATTATAGAAATGTAGTGTTGCAGACAAAAGTTTGATAGTCGGACAAGATAGCAACTGCGGTCATACATATTACATAGATAAATGATATTTGATCTATGGCTTTGTTGAGGGTCAATGTTAGAAAATAGAGAAAATTTGACGCCGACTTCAAAACTGTCATTACCTCTTTAGGTCTCTTTATGGAGATACAACCTGCCAAATCCCCAATAAGATTGACCCACACCTCATTTTCATTCAGCTCCACATCTCTAGCCAAAATCTACAAACGAAGAACGTATCAACCTACATTATTTATAATCGCAATGACTTGGCTAATCAGCAATATATCTTCATGGGTAAACAAATTGTTGTTGGTATTGTAAAAAATAATTGCACCTTTCCCATTTCAAGATCACCTACACATTCACAGAATGCCTGGAATGCATTTAACAGAGTCCTACATAATAAGACAGCATTCAAGGATTAATCTCCCAGAATAGTTGAGCAGGAGAATATACTCACAGACATGTCTGAAATGTATTTAAACAATCTGGAGAGACTTCTTCTATACAAGAAGTGTACCGTAAAGGCTCCTGCTGACCAGAACCAGCAAGACCATGACAACCTCCCAACTGAAGTGTCAGCGTACATAAAACAGTACTGTAACTTTGTTCAACAGCTTTCTTTCCGACCTTACCGCCACCTCTGCAACAAATGAAGTACAATTTTGTGATATACTAAAAAGGAAAGCTAAGAAGTAACGAAATTTGGATTTTAAACATTGCATCATAAAGGATTGAGACCTGAACAAGGCAGTAAGAGCAAGAACAGCAGCTTGAAAGACATCACCTTCCATGAAAACATCAACAGAATGCCTATTAGTGTCTCCTCTCTCTGAATCTTCCTTGACAATTGGTGTGCGGTTAAGAACAGATATGACATGCTCTAGAAACAAAACTGAGAGTACTGTATGTTGGGAAAATGCCTAGCACCAACAAAACAAATGAATATGCATTGTCAATAATTTGGAGGAATGCAAGAAAGCAGGATAAGTCACATAAGAAATACAATACACTGAATATTCGCAATAAAAAGACTCACATAGAATGCATCCTGTACAGGCCATCCGCCTCGTAATCTGGATACATCTTTCGTAATAACATCCTTTCTAGCAGCAGCCAGAACTTCATCAAAGACAACTTTTGAGCTGGTGCTTTCAGCTAAACAAGATATCTTTATATAGTGAAGGAAATTTTTGCGCGAAATTCAGAAAATGCAATATAGCGTAATTGATCAAGTCTACTTCACGTACTAAGGATACAGCACCGAGAATTTCCAGACGTAAATATTTCTCAGTTACCAGCATTGTTGCAGAAAGCAAGGAGTGTGTTGTCCTGTAGGATAGCTTGATTTGCTTAACATCACCAAAAAGAAACAGTTCCTGAACAAACAATGGAAGTGTGAATTATGAAATGGTATAGCATAAACCTTGACACGTCGCTTTCATTCAGCTCTTTCCCCCTCTTTGTAACAAACTCAGTGACAGCTAGAATAGCACCTTCTGCTGACTGTTTGATCTTATCACATATTGCAGTAGCGGAACCATGCAAAGTGGCTACTAGCTGCTCAGAAATAATTAAAACTAAGATGAAGTCGCCATACAATATAAACTTTACAATAATAATAATTAATAAATAAATTGCCAATCATTACCTCCTCCTTCGTCAGTAGAACAGAAATCGAAGACACAATCCTCCTAAGAACCTCTGACTGATCAATAGAGGCATCCTGCAGAAGAAGAAATATAATATTTGCCCAATAGTTAAACTAGGAACTGACCTTCATCAATACTAGTATTCAAGAAAACAATCACAATACAATCTGGACAAGAAGATTAAAGAAAACTTCTCATTTGCTTACACTTTTCAAAATGGCAATGACATCTTCAAGGGAAGACAAAGCACTGTATGGCAGTTCGATATCTTCGACAACAGATCCTACTGGTCTTGGAAGTGAAAGGGATATGCTGAAGAATAGATCAAGAATCTACAATAGTCCAAGACAATTAACATTGATAAAATAGTACAAGCTTTGTTCCTGAAAATCATATGGTACAACATAAATGGGAAAAGATCAATATCAATAAAGAGTGGGAGTTCAAGTTCTTTGCAAATCTGTGATACTCAAGGTCTTGATGTGACTTGTAGAAAAAAAAATTATAATTAGGTTAACGCTGCCTACTGTATATACATAAAAAGAAAATTAAATAATAAGTAATGAACAAAAATAATAACAGGATCACTCTCGACAAATTCTCTCCCAAGAAAACACAAGTCATAAGGGATATACCACTTTGAAACATTAAAAAAATAAGGTAAAGCAAATCAGATCTCACTGATCATGAAATAATTGTTTATACTTTGTACTTTCCAAGCTGTGCACAGCACAATTGACACCAATCATCTAAACGTGTTGACAAAGTTTTCTTCGGTGGTATGATGTGCAATTTCTTACTTTTTGATCTATAAAGATGGCAAGTTACGAAATGGCAAAATTACAATACAAGAATGATGCTCTTTGATTTTAATAATTTACTTAGCTTACACAAAAATGTAAAATTATAAAAGTTACCTCAAATGAGAAAGACATATGGCAAGTAATTACTGGTTGTGAAGAAGAGAGTAAATTTTGCCGTTAAATATCAAGACTGGAAACATATTTGCAACCAACTACGAGGGAAGAATATTCTGTAAATAAATTTATATTCACCAGCTTAAAGGAGCTCAACTTGCTTTTTCTTGGTAGCTTGAGTTCCCTTTGTTAGTTTCGGGTTTGTGGTTGAGGCTTGATGGTTTGCTTTAGGCTTGCGTTATTCTTTCTTCTTAGGGTTATGGAATAGTGTGTAGAACCTACCCCGACGTTAACATTACAAGTGAGTATGATAACCTTTTGGTTTTATGGTTGTACTTGTGAACTCCCTCTAATGATCATACTCTTAGGGAAGACTGCAAGGTGAGGGTCCTGCCTTAACCCCAATAAACTTTCAGAAAAAAGAAAACAAAAGAAAAAAGAAAAAAACTGTTCCTTGTAAGTAACATTGATTACACACCTGAGCCGAAATTTTTCTAACTTCAGAATTTGTATCTGCACAACGTGGAAGATAAGCAATAACCCTTTCCCCTAGACATAAGGATCCCCGAGTTGGCAATACAAATGCAGCTGTAATGGGAAAGTCACGAAGTTAGCGAGCTAGATATGGATGAACATATGAACTGATATTGAAAGCGTATGAACAAAGATCAAAACAGAGAAAATTACATACACGGCAGATTTGACAAATTCTTGTGAAGAGTACGGTCAATTTTATTGATATGTACACAACTTCCAATGCAACCAAGGGGACAATATCCACTAGAACAAAGGGAGCGGAACTTCACAAGCATCTCATAGACTGCAAAACAAGCTCTTCTTCTTTGATGCTCCATGGAAGATGAAGCATACTGATCAATCTGCCTCAGGATATATAATAGAAGCTCTGCTCGGCTTCTGCCATCTTCTCCACTAAAGAAGCCAGGTTTTTTTATGAAAATGCAAGTGTTAAAATGGAATTTCTATTATGCTATGTTGCAGGTATGTATAAAAAAGCTGATTGGTGCCAGAAATATGTGAACTAATTTCCATGCTCGGCTTATACAGTTAATGCTAATATGTTCACAACGACTGGATTGATATAATAATAAGGAAAAAAAACTCAGGAAATATTACAGAAATAACTTAATAGGAGGATAAGTACCTAGTGTGTAGAATCGCGCACAAAAGAGTCACAAGGTTGTTTATAAGAGGATCAACAATCTCTGACGGATCATTTGGAAGAGCAAAGAATCCTAAGGTTGCCTGCAAATGGAATAGAGTAATCACTATCCAAATATTAATATATCTAAAGATTCCAGAATATAAATCTTACAGATAAAAACCATGATACCTTCATGACATGATTCCTCGTTTCGACTGTTAATTTCGGTTCCACAGAAACCAAAGTTGTACAGGCACTCAACGCAAGGATCTGCAGAAACAACATTAAAAACAAAACTTTAGAAGTTCCTGGCAAAATGTGATAATGAGAAGGGCTTGGCAAGGGATGGATACTAATACTAGACCATGTCTCCTAATAGAAGTGGCGCCGATAAAGAATTTTGGCATACCACCCCCTCTTTTTATTATCTAGAATTTTAACAACAATCAAGACAGCATCACAATATAAATTTGAAGAAATATGTTCAGTCCAATAGATTATGTTGCTAAGAAATGGAGTCAAAAAGTGTTGGACAAAATAACAATGCAATCGTAACAACATACAGACCTGAGTATGGAGACGTTCAACACTAAAACCAACTACTTCATCATCACCATCATCATCTCGACCCATCAAAGTCAATAAATAATCCAGCATTATATCTCTTTTTTTAAGAGGAAATGATGCACCACTTTCAGCGGCATTGATGACAGCTTGACCTATGCCATCAACATAGAATAGAGAAAAACATTATTTGCATCTATAAACCCACTTTATATCAAGCGGCTATCAACTATTAGAAAACGAAAATAAAGGCAGATTATCAAACCCTATATTAATCAAAACAATGCTTATTATTTTTTATTTTTATTTGAGAGGCACAAGTATTTAGTTCCAAGTAATCGAAGTAAAAATATAAACAAAAATTAAACTATTTGATTATAATTTTATTTTGATTCAAGGGAAAGAAAACATGAAGCTGAAATAACTCACCCAGAACACCTATTGAAAGATTACATGGTACAATTCGATCAAATAATGAACTTATGAGAAATATTTGGCTTTGATGCAAACTTAAATTACAATTTAGCTTGATTTTCAAGAGAAATCCAAATTTTAGAGGCTTGCCTGGTTGAGAATAACTTAGACAATATCATCATTTTTTCCTATGTTCAATTTTCCTGGACCACGCATTAGTTCAATGTACAGAAGCAATGCTTAACAAGCCGGTCACACACACATACCTAGTAGATCAATTGCAGTTATAACAGCTTGTTTCGCTGTCGGGTGCTCTACATGAAGAAACCTTGAAAGCATATTAGTTCCCTGCCAGCATCATGTAAGAAAATAAGCAACAAGACGCTAACAACTAAACACAAGTGATATGCAGTGCACAGATGAGTATGAGTAATTAATGTTCGTATTAAAATTTTGGTACAAGCATCAGATAACTGCAGCACCAAGAGGATTTTACAACCGAATTGGAATTCATGTTTCACAAACCTGTATGATTCACAAATACTACGAAACATGGAAGGACTCCACCTGGTAAGGGTGGGCTACAGTCTTATACATCCTGGGTTGGTAAACTCATTTGACTTTAAAATGTATGACCCTAGCTTTGATGGACCTTCACACTGTGAATCAACATCATCTATGATTGTTAGAGCTTGGTCAAAGCAATTTAAGATGGTTGAGCACAATTGATAAGAAAAAATGAGGGAGTGGTATTTTCTTAAGTTAAAAAAATCCTAATATCTAGGAATATGAACTCAGCTACTTTTGGTAGGAGGGTCAATGTAAGCAAAAGTTCATTTAAGTGCAGTAGAGCAGCAAACCAATTGGTGGATCTATACATCAAGGAATTACTTTTCCCTTCTGTAGGTAAGTGCGAGACACGGAGGAGATTCCTTTCCAGTTATTTGCGTTTTCTTGGATCTCAGTTATGCGGATTGATGTATATTTTTTGTATCAGCTAGCTGCTTCTTCTTGGGCCAGAGTCCCTTCTAATTAAACCATCATATTTTTAGCTTTGCATATTTTTATTTTGTTCCTAACTAGGAGTTATTTTGTCATTTCTAATTTTATATCTTCTTTCCTCGATACAATTAGTTCATATATTAAAGGGATTCGGGAGTGAAAGCTGAGGTTTTGGGGTTTATTCCCATCTTCCCAGAGTGTTCTTCCATCCTTGCTTTTGCAAAGAGAGAAGTCAAATTTAGTTCACTCAAGTATAGCTTGTCGAATTCAAGTTAGAGTACAGCTTTGGATCAAGCCCATGCTGAACATCTCAAATTTAGGATGGACTCAATTAAAGAGTAACCTCTCTACATCCGAGTTGCATTCCTATTCACAAGAGCCATCAAATGAGAGATAAAGCCCGTTCAGGCTATCCACTCACCATGACCATAAGGTCAATGGTGATTAATTTCTGTAAACACTGAAAATAGCAACAGAATACACCAAATCCCAAGAAAATAAATCATCATAATTGTGCAGGAGCAATCTTTTCTTGAAAAGGTAGAAGGTAGAAACTAAATAAGAAGGAAGGATATAAATTCATACCACAAGTGCATCTATTCTGGCCTCGATAACATTTGTTGGTGCATATCTAGCTGCATATCCATACATTAAAGCTAAAGCCGCATGTATATCATCCACATCTTCTACTCTAACCCTATCTGAGAAAAAAGCTAGAATTCTGCAACAAGATGAATCTTTAAGGTGTCACTACATGTGAGTAGACCAATTGGGAACAAATAAATTATGTACGAACAAAGATATGCAAACAGCTGAGATATATCAAACGGAGGTGTCAGTCAAAATAAAAAAATTAAACGCCAAACAAAGGGATAAAAAAAAACAAGCTCAAGACGCTCCTTTCCCTTTCACATGCATATGCATAAGCAATTAGTATTCTTGCACACATGCGAAGATAACCAGTGGTTAATAATACATTAGGGTCTTCTAGATCAGGTTTTTGTTCTTAGGGGGATTTTCTGGTTCATGTGAGCTTACTGTTCTTTACCTTGTACTTGTAGCTTCATCCTACCTTATATGTATTTGAATAAAATAGATACCTATTCCAATAAAAATGAACAAATAAAAACATATATAATATAGGTTGAGACCTTTGTCGCATGTGGCCAAAATTTTAAATAGTTTATGTGCAATAATAATTCATTGTGCTGATTCCATCCCCCTTTGTGAATGCCTAAAGGTTCTCTTCAGCCATAACAAAATTTACTCAAGTTATCTTGTGACCAAATGCACACGTTTACCTTCTAAAAATATTTTGTCCGACACCATCAAGAATATTCTTCAGCTTTTCTAATACAGTATCTAAATGTGATGCTGCAACCTGTAAAGAAAGTAGACAGTTGGATTAAAAAACCAAAGGTATTGTAAAGAATGCGGAAGCCCAAAAATCCTAATCTTACATACCAATCCCATGCCTTTTGCAAGACCAAGCCTATTTGTTGGAACTGCTATATTTGCCTTTTTATACATCCAATCAATCTTTCCGTGAACATAAATTCTGTCATTCACTTTCTGAAGAAGAATACCAAGGCATCTGCATGAGAAAGGTCAAGATAAACATAAACAGAGGCTTCATACATTCTATAAAGAGTAATGCTACTACAAGAGTTTAATTTTGGGATAATATTTTTAATAAAGTAAACAGAATAAAGATATTAATTCACAATGTGCTTTTCCAAGGAATTAGATTCCACAGAAGTAAATCCGAAGAGTCAAACATAGCACTAATGTTATTCATTACATAGGTAGGTGATGCTCTAAAATCAAGTACACATGCACCATAGATGCATGAGGCATGTGACATGCCTTCATGCATCAACATTCCATTCTACATTTAACTTTGTGTAGGCACATGCCACCACTTTTCGTGTGTGACTGTGTG
>JABWDY010025822.1:7579-19370 GCA_013358455.1 Thalictrum thalictroides | reverse complement strand
AGCTTTTCTTGGTCATGCCGGTTTTTATCGTAGGTTTATTAAGGATTTCTCCAAAATAGCCCGCCCGCTCACTAATCTCTTGACAAAAGACACACCTTTTGAATTTAATGAGGAATGTGTGTAATCTTTTGAACAATTAAAAACCTCTTTGACCTTCGCTCCAATTATCCAACCTCCGGATTGGTCTCTTCCGTTTGAATTAATGTGTGATGCTTCGGATTATGCCACTGGTGCTGTTTTGGGAGAAAGGAAAAACAATGGTCTCTCACTCATTCTCTCTTTCCTAGGGTTTTGCTTATGCTCCCACTCCTCTTCCAATTTCGGCCACGTTCTAACAAAATTTCAAAAAACTCGTTTCTGGTCAACTCGCCCCACGCGAGTTAGCTTCTTCCTCTAACTCGGCCCTTTCGAATAATCCAGAATCTTCAAATTTTTTTAATTTTTCGAAATCCCTTTTCTACAATCTTCTACTCCTCTTTCTCTATGGCTTTTGTTGGATTCCTGGTAGTAGGAAGGTCTTTGTAGAGAAGTCTTTTATGAGGGTTTTCAAGGACCCCTTGGTTCGACCTTTCTTTAGAAAGGAAATTCGAACTAGGAGGTGGAAAAACCTTCTTTACAGAAAAAACATCTTCTACTCCAATATCAATCTTCGTAGTGATGGGACTTGCTATATTACGTACTTGGGAGGCGAGTCCGAATTCGAGCATAAATCCATTAGTGATGCTCTTGAAATCCCAATCATGCAAAACCCCCATCTCCAAAATCCAATTCACGACATTCCCCACATCGCTCCTAGGATGACTATTGAGGGGAAAGTGAAGAAAGGCTCCTCTTGCATAGACTTCAACTCTTTGAGGCGGAATCATGCGATGGTGGCCTATTGGTTAGGGTATAATATCTTTGGCACCTCAAAGCCAACGGACATTAACCTAACCATAGCTCACATACTATGGCAGCTTCAATCCAAGAATCAGAACTTATGCATAGTCCGATTGCTCTACAACACCGTTACAAACGCAAAGAGAGCGGTATTCCCGATGCTCATCACGAAGATATGGCGCAACGTTTGGAAGTTGCCTACACTAGAGGGAGACTACATTTCTCTCAACCGGATGATCCTCTCTAAGGCCATCCGGCTGGGATGCGTAAAGAATGTATGGTGTGAAGGCGACATGGAGGAATCCTTGAGAGAAAGGCAAAAGCAAGGTGTCCAAGCCGACGGTAAAAACCTCCTTGAGCTCATACGTCTTGATGGGATTAATGATCCCAATGCTATCGTGAGGGTGCTCATGACGACCATGGCCCACATGCATGCCAATATGTAGTCCAATAATTCCAGATGCTCAATGAGAAGATTGACAACTTGGATATGGACCTCACCGACTTGAAAGAGCATGTTATGGGGCCAACACCAATGCTGGAAGTAAGTGAAAGTGAAGGTCCCACTACAAGTGAGGACGAAGATGATGAAGATGATGATGATGACGATGAGTAGAGTAGTATTAGTTTTTGTATTTGTAAGATCGAGTCTAAGTTAGTAAGATCGAGTCTAAGTTTTTAAGATCGAGTCTAAGTTTTTAAGATCGAGTCTTAAGTTCTTTTTATTTCATTTATGCTTTAGTATGTTTAATTTCAATCATATGCTTTAGTATGAAAGAAATGAATTTTGTATATAAAGTGTATTTTTGGCATTCTAGTTAATTTTACATTCCCGCACACTCATTTACATGATTAAATGTAAACATTCTGTTTGGGGGTGAAAAATAACTTAGTGCTATGAATTGCACGTATACAAAGTTGTAAATTCCATAGAAATTCGGAAAAACCCTAAAAACCCTAAAAATCCCTAAATTAGGTCAAATACATGTTGGACTAGGGTTGGGACACAAATTTTCGTTTCTAGAAGTCTTAGAACACTTATGGATAGGTTTTGAAGTATTTTGGATGACCTAGAACACTCCAAAGACAGTTTGGACTTAAACTTGGAGTTTTGGACAAAATCGAATTCTAAACCAAATCGAAGTCCAAAACCACAAGTTTATAAGTATAGGATGACCTATAACCTACCTTAGAATAAGTTGTTTTAAATATACAAAGTGGAAGAAAATAAAAAAAATCACAGAAATTTTTTTGTTGGTACTGACTAACTCGCCCAACGCGAGTAGGGTTGTTCAGTTAACTCGCCCCACACGAGTTTCACAGAATAGGCAAATTTTTTTCAATTCCTGCGATTTTTTCAGGTACGTTCCTCGTTTGACTTCCTTCTTTACTTTAATACTTATAATTGTGTGTCTTTCATGAGAATATCATGGATATAATCATAGACACCTCTTACCCCGACACAAGAGAAAAACGTCTACTCCGTTTTGCTAAAATCGTCGAATTCCTCGATACCCATCCGGAATTCAAACCCCCGGTTTGTAGACATGATATGTATTGGAACATTGTTCCCGAATGTGGCTATATGGACTTAATGATGTCTCCATGGGGGAGTTACTTCATTGAAAAACTCAGTAAGATGGAATAGAAAACCTCTTGTTTTCCGGTAATGAGACCTATTCACCGACTTTTGTAAGAGAATTTTATCGGAATATTGAAATAGTACATAGTAAGGAAAAACCTGGCTTTTATGTTAGAATGCATGGAGATATCTTATACGTATGCCCGAGTATGTTTGGTCAATCCTTAGGTATACCACAAATTTTTTATGAAAATTACAATTATATGATGGATAAGTGGTATAACTCTAACAAACCCGTATACGATGTGCTAAAGTTTTCTCAGATTTTGTCACCATGTGTAGAAGCTAATAGTGGAACCATAGACACAAGTCAATTTTGTAATAATCAAGCTCTCGTTTTGATGTGGATGACAACTAATATCTTTGGTTATGAGAACTCTTCTAAAGTTGATGATAACATGTACTAAATTTTATATGAATTGCAAAATAATGAACCTTGTTATCAAATATGTTTTAGACTTATTAATACTATTCTTGATGTTATCCTTTTAAATAGAGCTTTATGTGTGCTTCCGGGCACTATCACTACGATGGTTGCCTTCTTTCGACCCGAATTGTTGGAAGACTATGTTGATTGGGTACCAATAAGGCCCATGGCACCTCTACACCGTGTTTTGAGAATAACTAGACCCATAAGTTATTTCCCAGGTATCATGCATAAATGGAGAATGAAATGTCTCGCTATACCCCATCCACCAATCAATGACATGGACCCCATAAGCCACCTTCCCGAAAATAGTCAAAACTTTTGGACATTCATGTTTGGACATATAGATGAACGGGAATGTGTGATAGTTGATCATGTTGGAGAACCTATAAAACCTCCACTGTTTAGAATGAAGTTAAATTACATTAGTAACTATGTGATCAATAAGATGGATTTTCCTTGGTAATTTTATTGGTATGATCCTTCCGAGGACGAATGAGACTATAATTCTTAAAATTACTCCATAAGTGGTGGGAGTAACGATTCGGACATATGAAGTTGCAACATACTATTAGTTTCATGCATCATGCATCATATTTATCTTTATTACTCACTTTTGTTTTATCTCTTTTAAGTAAGGACTAAGCACACACACACACGTGCATACCATTCATTCTACATACACATATTTGCACACACACACAATATAGGCTTTGTACGTCACTATGACCACTTGGCCCGAATTACCAAAGGACCTTCGGATGGAGATAATCAAAAGAGTGGCTAAGGAGGAATCTAAAAGACTCCAACCGAAGTTCCAAAGGTTTGCTTATGGGGTGTACGTAAGTATCATGAGCTAGAATTCTTGATTCATATCGATAGATGGTAATGTACAAACGCACGGTCTTAGGAATCTGACCATAAAAGACCTTCATTGCATGCATCATTCTTATTTTTATTTTCAACATGTTTACTTTCTGTAAATTACGCAAAAAAAAAAAAAATTTCTAGTTTTAGTTGTTGTAGTATACTAACCTTACAGGAATAATTCTTTCAAAATGGAGACAAGGAAAAATACAAGAAAATAAGATAAGGACGTTTGCCAAGCTCGAGGTAATATCTAACCTTTAAATTTATTGTATATGTCACATAAATGACTATGCCCATATCTTGTTTGGGGGTGGGGTATTATATTACCTAGCTTGACGTTTTCCATGTTTTGTTTACGACTATGACAAGGTTTAGAAAAATTGAAAAATCTTAAAAAAATCCAAAAATATTTGTTTTTGTTTTTAAAAGGTAGATTTGGTGATTTTTAACGATAAGTATAGATCTTTAATTGCCATGATTAGGAATTGCTTATATTTGAAATTCTTATATGATTATTGATATGTCAAGAGCATGCTTTCCTACTTAACATTGATTTCGTTCATGAAAACATTGACTAGCTTATTTTTGTGCATATAGTGTCAATTAGCATAAGTCAAGCTGATATTGATTGATCTTCTAGGAAACCATAAAAATAGTGTGGAGATTATTATTAACCCAAGTGAGATTTAAGCCTTTATTTCTTTGGAGTGTATTTACGTACATCCGGGCCCGAGGGACCCAATTCTTGCTAAATTTTTGAGTTCGTTTTTAGTCTCTTCATTATATTTTTCCATGTTGATCACAAGGATGAAATCAAGTGGGTGTAATATAAACTTAGGTTTTATAGTTTATCTCAAGACGATTTCACCATATATTTACCTTGAAAATGATTTTGAATATTAGCCTACCTGTCTTATTTATCCAATTAGGATCCCCTTTGAGCCTTTATATGAGCCTTTTCTTTGTTAGTCAAACATCCTTACCAACCTCCAATTCGGAGTATAACACCATATTATTATTTCCACTGCCTATTTTGCCTAAAATGTCAAGGATGACAAGTTTTACAAGGAAAAGAGAACAAAGTGTCTCCAAGCTAGAGAGGAAGCTAATTATACATGTCAAAAAGTTTGAAGATATAGTTTTTATATATACTAGTCTCTCCTTTTGAACAAGAAAAATACAAAAAGAAAAAGAAAGGAAAAGTTCAAGAGAAGAGAGAAAAAGTGAAGAAGTTCCCCAAGTTACAAATCAAAGTGAAGAAATGAGTAAAGAAAGAAATTCTACAAAAAGTTCTTAAAGAGTTGTTAAGTTTTGAAGACCTTTGATATTTTCGGTATTTCATAAAAATCTTTTTATCTCTTTTCACTAGCCAATACCTAAACCAAGTTACAACCTATTTATGTTTAAATGATTTAAGGTTATATGTGGTGAAAAGTGGCGAGTAAACGAGAAAACGCTAAGGTGAAATACCCGACATCCTTATATGTGATCAACATTCCATTCATAAGAGTACTCATACAATGTCTGTTCTTTTCTTAATGTATTATGCAATGTGAGAGACGTCCGCTTTTATTTCCATTTCTCACATATGTGGTGCATATACATATACACAAATTCTTCGGAGTGACATTTTTATTTTTGAGTGTATGCCCGGTGAGGATTGTATCAAAACACTACTTTGAAGGTAACTTAGTAGAGATATCTTTTGATATGAGATTTATGTTACTAGGTATTATTTCACTTTTATAAGTGACGTCAAGGTGATTAGTGAATTATCTCTATCTTGAGAAATAAAGCATAGTCTTATATGTTAGTGTTGATTGTACTAATGAATTATGTAAGCATGAACTCATTATGTTGAAAGAAGGTTTACTCTTTGAATTTGTTTATCACCCTCTCTTCCTTTGAAGTTTGTGGGTATCTTCCCTAGAAAACCCTCACAAGGCTACAACTCGTCCTATTAGGGTATCCTAAAGGTTTAAGGCCTTGTTGCATATGGTAAATGCAATCGTACATTGCCTACGAAAAGGTTAATATATTATGAATTTTTTTCTAGCCCTTATGCTTTTTGTTTCACTTTCTTGCTTCAAGTGTTTGTTGTATTTCGTCTGGAAAAGCTAAAAGGAAGCAAAATGCGGTAAAAAGACAGTTTCAAGTAGTAACTTGACGCAATTAACCGAAAGGGTTAGAGAGCTCATATTTTGAAGTACAAATAGGCATTGGAAAGCTCTCACTTCCTACTTCAAGACTGTCAAGATAGATCACAGAAGACAGAGATGGAATCAGGTAAAAAAGACTCATCAAAACCTGTTAGACCCAGTTTTTGCTGACTGTTTTTGGGCTTCTTGGAAGTCGTGTTATTAGAAGGAATTTGGACTTAAGATTTTGAATGAGTCTTCCACGTTATTTGACTAAGATATATACCAATATTCAGCTCCAGAAGCTTCCTACAAGTTATTTAATAAATTACAAACTCGTTTCTAGCAATTTTCAAGGAGTTCTAGGGTTAGAAGGACTCCTCCCTATATATGGAGAGGAGAGCCACGAAATTCATTATGCTTTGATCTTAAATTGAAGTATCATTAGCGTTTTACGTTATTTTATGTCGAATAAGAAGTTCCTTTGATTATAATACAAGTCTATTTACTTTTCAAGTTCAAGTTCTTTACTTTTCTATCGTATCTTTACTTTTCATGCAATTTAATCTTCCATCTTTATATTTTTGTCTCTTAATTATGTCTTCTACATCTACAACCATTATCATCATCACCACAATCATCATGAGCTAATCGATTCATGGGGTGTTACAAGTTGATTAGGTAAGTAGAAGAATTTTCTACAAGTGTTCCATGTTTGCCATGCTAGAAAGAAAATTATTTTATGATTGATCACATAGGATATTTTTTGCTCTTTGTTCTTCATAATAAATAAAAGAGAGATCTTTTTGCATGTGTAGAGACTTTCGAGCCTCATATGCCCGCTAACATATCTTGGCATCGAGAGAGAGAAGATAGTTAACAAATAGTATAATGAGTTGTAATTCACTACTTGCATGACGGCATCGATATGAGAGGTACTAGGTCTTGAATACTTCTTGAGGTCGAGTTCCTGGGTCGAGAGCAAGGGAACTCAATACCAATTATTGCTTTGTCTATGAGTTATAGTTGGATGCATGAGAAACAAGCATGAGTAGTTAATTTGAATATTTGCCTATGAAACGAAGTAATACCCCGCTTTTCTCTTCATATTCACAACCTCTATTTTATCTTGCTCGCTTTACTTTACTTGCATTTACATTACTTTAATCATAATTAGTCTCAACCAGTCAAATTCCTACAATCAATTAATCATTCATCCATCCCTTCATAAATGACATCATCTTTTATCATCGTTGTTTCCAGTTTGTAGCTAAGTACCCAATTCTTGGGTGAGTGGATTCCATACCCCGATACTTGCCTCTACACTAGTTTTAGGATTACTTTAGTCGTTAGAATCATTTAGGGAAAATAATATAGCAGTGCTGGTAGGACTAAAACGTTCTGCAGCTTGGTTTACTAGCACTGCTGATTTGACGGGAAGTACAGAAAATCTGTCAAATCAGGTGGTGATATGGAAGGGTTTACATAGGAATCAATAGTGGTAGGTTAAGGTATAGAATCACTAGCATCATCAATGGAGGTGAGGATGAGGGTGAATTATTTGTCCATTTATTAAATGTAGACAAACTAGTGGATCTCTTGCATGATTCATGAAGACTACTAGGCATAACAAATGGGAAGCTTGTTTCATCGAAGACCACGTGACGTGAAATATATATACGTCCAGTAGGTGGATAGAGACATTTGTAACCTTTATGGCGAGCACTATAACCGATAAAGATGCATGGAAGTGATCGTGGACCAAACTTATTAGTGGCATAATCTCGAAGGTATGGATAACACTTGCTGTTAAACACTCTAAATGAATCAAAACCAGGTACTTTGCCCATGAGCTTTTGATATGGTGATTCCATCTGTAATGTTGTAGATGGTATGCGATTAATAAGAAAGACCCCAGTGGAAAAAGCTTCAACGCAATATCCTTTTGGAACTCTAGCATGATGCAACATAGTGAGTCCCAATTCAGTGATGTTGCGATGTTTTCGCTCGGCCATTCCATTTTGTGCTTGTGTATGTGGACATGTGACATGATGAATTATGCCTAGCTGATCCAGATGAGCAAGCAGCTTGTTATTTTGATATTCACCTCCTCCATCAGATTGGAAGACCCGAATTTTGGCATTAAATTGGCGTTCAACCAAAGCTTGAAAGAGTAATGATTTGGCGGTAATTTTGGATATTACCGTCAAAAAGCAGTGTTTGGTAAAGCAAGCTGCAAAAACAGGTTAGTCCTACCGTGCTGCTAGTCAATTAATTTCCCTTTATGATTCTAACGACTAAACTAATCCTAAAACTAGTGTACATGCAAGTATCGAGATATCGAATCCACTCACCCAAGAATTGGGTACTTAGCTACAAACAGGAAATAACGATGAAGGATGATGTTGTTTATTAAAGGGATGATGAATTGTAGGAGTTTGATTGATTGAAAGTAATTATGACTAAAATAATATAAGTGCAAGTAAAGCAAGCAATGTAAAACAAATGTTGTGAATATAGAAGGAAAAGCGGGGTATTACTTCGTTTCATAGGTAAATATCGAAATTAACTACTCAAGCTTGTTTCTCATGCATCCAACTCTTACTCATAGACAAAGCAATAATTGGTAGTGAGTTCCCTTGCTCTCGAACTAGGAACTCGACCTCAAGAAGTATTCAAGACCTAGTACCTCTCATCTCGATGTCGTCATGCAAATAGTGAATTACAACTCGTTATACTATTTGTTAAATATCTTCTCTTTCTCGAGGCCAAGATATGTTAGCGGGCGTATGAGGCTCGAAAGTCTCTATACATGCAAAAAGATCTCTCTTTTATTTATTGTGAAGAACAAAAAACAAAAACAATTCTACGTGATCAATCATAAAATAATTACCTTTCCAACATGGAAAACATAACACTTGTAGTAAATTCTTCTACTTACCTAATCCACTTGTAAATCCCCATGAATCGATTAGCTCATGGTGATTGTGGTGATGATGATGATTGTAAAAGTAAAAGACATAATTACAAGACAATAATTTAAAGATGGAAAATTAAATTGCATGAAAAGTAAAGATACGATCGAAAAGTAAAAAATTTGAACTTGAAAAGTAAATAGTCTTGAAATATAATCAATGGAACTTCTTCTTCAACATAAAATAAAGTAAAACCTAATATGGTACTCCAATTTAAGATCAAAGTATAATGAATTTCGTGGCTCTCCTCTCCTTATATAGAGAGGAGTCTTTCTAACCATAAACTCCTTGAAAATTGTTAGAAAAGAGTTTGTAATTTGTTAAATAACTTGTAGGAAGCTTCTGGAGCTGAAATTCGGTGGAGATCATAGTCAAACTATGTGGAAGACTCAGTAAAAAATCTTGGGTATAAATTACTTCTAGAAACACGACTTCCAAGAAGCCAAAAAACGACCAATATAAACTGGGTCAGACAGGTTTTGACGATCCTTTTTGACCTGGTTCCATTTCTGTTTTCTGCAATACATCTTCACGACCTTGAAGTTGGAAGTGAGAGCTTTCGAATGCCTATTTGTGCTTCAAATTCCGAGCTCTCTAACCCTTTCGTTTAACTGTGTCAAGTTGGCTACTTGAAACTGCTTTTATGCGTCTTTTTGTAAGCTTTTCCGGGCGAAACGCTCCTACAACATGTAATTCTAACAACACCAAGCATATCATATCACTTTATATCATAACTTGGGACAAATATACATGAGTTAGAGGGATATATTTACACTTTTGAGCCCTTATCAAACACCCTCAAACAACACCTTGTTTGTCCTCAAGCAAGAAAGTGAAACAAAAAGCATAAGGGCGAGAAAGAAAATCATTTTTGAAATAAAATAAGATATTTTCCTTTTCGTAGGTAATGTACGATTGCATTTACCGTATGCAACAAGGCCTTAAACCTTTAGGTTCCCCTAATAAGACGAGTCGTAACTTTGTGAAGGTTTTCCAGGGAAAACACCTACAAACTTCAAAGGAAGAGATGGTGATGAACAAATTCAAAGAGTAAACCTTTGTTTCAACATAATAAGTTCATGCTTACACAATCCATTAATATAATCAAGACTAACATATAAGACAATGCTTTATTTCTCAAGATAGAGATAATTCACTAATCACTTCGACATAACTTATAAAAGTGAAATAGTGCATAGTAACATAAGTCTCATATCAAAAGACATCTCTACTAAGTTACCTTCAAAATAGTGTTTCGATACAATCCTCACCAGGAAAACACTCAAAATAAAAATATCACTCCGAAGAATGTGTGTATATGTATATGCATCAAATATGTGAGGAATGGAAAGAAAAGAGGACGCCTCACACATTGCATAATACATTAAGAAAAGAACGGACATTGTATGAGTTAGTCTTTTATGAATGGAATGTTGATTACATATAAAGATGTCGGGTATTTCACCTTAGCGCTTTCTCATTTACTCGCTACATTTCACCACATATAACCTTAAATCAATTAAGCATAAATAGGTTGTAACTTGGCTTAGGTATTGGCTAGTGAAAAGGGATAAAAGGTTTTTATGAAATACCGAAAATATCAAAGGTCTTCTAAACTTAGCAACTCTTTGAGAACTTCGTAGAATTTCTTTCTTTACTCATTTCTTCGCTTTGATTTGTAACTCAGGGAACTTCTTTACTTTTCCTCTCTTCTCTTGAATTTTTCTTTGCTTTTTCTTTTTGTATTTTTTTCTTATTCAAGAGGAGAGACTAGTATATAAAAACTATATCTTCAAACTTTTTGATATGTATAATAAACTTCATTTCTAGCTTGGAGACACTTTGTTCTATTTCCTTGAAAAACTTGTCATCCTTGACATTTTCGGCAAAATAGGTAATGGAAATAATAATTTGGGGTTATAATCTGGATTGGAGTTGGGTAAAGATGTTTGGCTAATAAAGAAAAGGCTTATATAAAGGCTCAAAGGGGGTCCTAATTGGATAAATGATATAGGTAGGCTAAAAAGGCTATTTTTGGTTTTCTAATGTTTAAAATCATTTTCAAGGTAAATATATGGTAAAGTCGTTTTGAAATAAACTACAAAACCTAAGTTTATATTACACCCACTTGATTTCATCCTTGTAATCAACTAGAAAAATAAAATGAAGAGACTAAGAACGAACTAAAAAATTTAGCAAGAATTATGTCCCTCGGGCCCGGTTGTACGTAAATACACTCCAAAGAAAGAAAGGCTCAAATCTCATTTGGGTTAAAAATAATCTCCACATTATTTTTAGGGTTTCCTAGAAGATCAATCAATTTCAACTTGACTTATGCTAATTGACACTATATGCACAAAAATAAGCTAGTCAATGTTTTCATGAACGAAATATATGTTAAGGGATAAAACATGCTCTTGACTTATTAATGATCATATAAGAATTTCACATGTAGGCAATTTCTAATCATGGCAATTAAGGATCTAGTCTTATCATTGAAAATCACCAAATCTACCTTTTAAAAACAAAAACAAATATTTTTGGATTTTTTAAAGATTTTTCAAATTTTGTAAACCTTATAGTCGTAAGTAAATCATGGAAAACGTCAAGCTAGGTAATATAATACCCCACCTCCAAACAAGATATGGGCATAGTCTTCTATGTGAAATATATGATAAATTTAAAGGTATGATATTACCCTAAGCTTGGCGCAAGTCTTTATCCTATTTTGTTGTATTTTTCCTTGTCGCCATTTTCAAAGAATTATTCCTGCAAGGTTAGTATACTACAATCGACTAAAACAATTTTTTTATTTTTTTTGCGTAATTTACAGAAAATAAACATACTAAAAATAAAAATG
>JABWDY010025817.1:4577-18897 GCA_013358455.1 Thalictrum thalictroides | reverse complement strand
CTCTCAAATTAATTTATAGCTTCAGTTGTTGTTGCTAAATCAAGTGTTAGTTTTAGTTCTCGAGAGTTTAGAAATTACAGATTTAATGCTTGGTAACCCTGCAAAACTTTGCTTAAAAATTAGTCTAATTTAATATTATCGAAACTCTAGATCAAGACTTTTATGAAATGCAAAACTTTGATGTTTAAGAGTGCAAAATTTTTTACATTTTTCTTTATAATTTTTTTATTAGTTGATGTTTTCTCGTGTTTAAGTTAAATAGGTGGGGACCAATCAAAGAGTTAATCATAGAGAGGACCACCCTAATTATAGTTTTGGCAAAACTTTGCATTTTTGCAGCCCAAACAATCAGGGCTTTTATTGGAAAAAGGAGCAACTTTTTGAGACTAGATGGTAGGTTTTAGGGTTTTTGTGTTTAAATGCTTAGGTTAACTAGGGTTTTGAATGAGTATAATGGATTTAGTGTTTTTGTTAACATTATGTTGATATTTCCTTTGTTCACTAGCTTGAACTAAGTTAAACAAATTGAATCAATTATATATGTAGATTGCAATGAAAAAGGTGCTTGTTCTTCTGATTAGTTTTTTTAGACATGGATCTACACACTAATCAATGCCAAATGCGAGCTGAAACTCATATATACCTTATTTTCTGAGTGTTGTTGTTGAAACAATGTTTCAGATGGAGCTTTTTTCAATTTATATGGTAAAGTATGGTTTTTATATAGGACTTTATTTGATTGTATTTGATGTTTTCATGAGATTTTACAGAATGGTAAGAAGAAAACCGGAGAAAAGCTTGGTTAAAAAAATTCAAGATAACCCGAGTGTAAATAGTAGTGTACCTGCTTGGCATTATAGCAAAAAGGAACTCGGTGGAGTTATATTTTTTTGCTCCAATGACACTATAAATGAGTGCCTCCAAAGGCTTATGTTTGGTCAGTATGTTTCCTCTCACTTAAATATTTAGCTTGTTAAAGCATCCTTAATTGTTCTCTATAATCCCCATCATGGGTATTTTGGTATACAAAAGGCCCAATAAGAGTAGTTTGTTATAGGAAAACCACAACTTCCACTAGAGGAACAAAAAAATACATTTAGTGCATTTATTCATGTGAAATTAGTAGCGTCCTATTTCTACGGACAAAGTATAGTCTTGCTTAAATATTCCTTTATACCATTAACAAGGTTATCAATAATTGAAGCGGCAATTTTACTACTTTGTGCAATTTTGCCTCTACAGATAAGATTAGTTTGTTATAGGAAAACTGCAACAGTCTCTAGAGAATGACAATACAACGAATGTTTGTGCTCTTTCGATTTAGAGCTACTTCATGTATGGATGACCACTGATGGATATACTTTTACCTTACAATTGGATTCTAATGCCAAGAGGTTCCAAGGAATCGCTTGACCATCTAAATTAAATTCTGGTTATGTAGTTTGGGTAGCCGTGTGATTTTCCATTTAATGTTCATTCTAGCTTAAGACCAATTGACCAAATTCCATAGATCTTGATTCGAGAAGTTTGATTTATCAGATATAAAGTTGGAACCAAAATTTTGTCGAATATCTTATAGTATGATTTATAGAACTCAATGATCCCGGACTTTTGTATTAAATCAGGAATTATTGAAGTTCATAGTGAATTCATATATGATGCACATTTTTTTCTGTTTGAAACAAGTGCCGCAATAAACAACTTTACTTGTGAGAAAACTTTGAGTTGTTAGAAAACATTTAGTACATCCTGACGAGGTGAGAGAAAGTCTAATGGAATCTCTAAGATTGTTACTGCTTGTGTAGTTTCGATCTTTAAAGCCACAAGTATCGTCATTAATCCTTTGTTACTTTGAAAGTTCATATGTATCAGGATCTTTGCCCCTTTTCTCCACAAGATATTTAGAAGAAGAAAAAAAGGTATTCAGATCATGTCAAAGAAGAACAACTGTTCTGTTGAGTTCATACTTTATGAAAATGGGAACTTCTACGTTTTAGTACTTTGTGTGATCAGGAGAGTTCTTTATTCTGAAACTGTAGTTTTTAGTGATCTTCGAGATGAAGCTCTGACTATGAACGAGGTTTGTGACCGGACTTACTACTCTCTTAAGGAAGCCTGAAAATTCAAAATTTTTTTTTGTATAGTTCTGGAGAATGTTGAAAATTTGAGCACACTTTACCAGAATCAAGACCTATGGTATTTGATTACATTTTGCCAGTTCTAACTGTTATCTCTACTGGTGTGAAGAGTATCAAGACTGTTAATAATAATGCTTTCCGACGTGCACAGAGATGGCTTCTGTGTGTAGTTAGCACAACTTAATCCCGTAGGGTGGACAATTAGCTCCCTTTGTTTCCAAATAAGTCAGCTGTCAATTCCGAAGCTCTAAATCACAAAATATATGGAAACCAAAAGGTTAAAGATAATGCTGATTGGCTATTAGTTGACAAACTCCACCTTATTAGTTATGTAGAATAGTGTCAGATGGTGGATAATTTGGTCTAGCGAACCTTGCTACTTATCAGTAATGCCATTTATTTCACCGCTTTCATAAATATCTGAATTAAGTTTTTTTTTCTCCAGAATGTCAGAGTTTTATTTTCTTAAATTCTTTGTTTCATAACACTGAGTTATGAACGAGTTGATATCAGTAGCCAAATGATTGTGTTTTCTTCTAGTGGAATGGAAGTTTGCCACCCCATAAGTTGTAGACCTACACTCAACTGCTGGAACATGCAGTTAACCCCAAAATCTGTGTTATCTTTTGTGCAGGTTTACCAGCTTCCCATTCTTCATATGTCAAAACCATTGAGCCAGGGTTGCCACTATTCTTATACAATTATGATGATAGGAAATTGCATGGCATTTACGAAGCGGCTAGCCATGGACAGATGAATATCGACCCCAATGCATGGACTGAAAATGGTTCTGGTAGAACTCAATTTCCTGCACAGGTACTTCATTGTGCACTTTTCCTTTATTTTATGTGAATTTCTACATTTACGTTTTATGGCCTAGAAAAGCCAGATGTTTTCTCATTGCATGATGTTTACTTTGCAAAGGTTCGTGTTCGTATTCGGAAGCAGTGCAACTTCTTGTTAGAGGAGAAGTATAGGAATATTTTACAAAAGAACTACTGCAAGCAACCTAACTCTCATTTAGATATTAACGAAAGGCATACTGTTCGCCGTTTTCGCCTTGAACTTGACCACAAGCAGGCTGATCAATTCCTTTCTTTGTTTAAATCATCGCCTTTAACTCGCTCGTCTGCTGGATACTACATGAACGCATCCAAGCAAAAATCCCTTAGCGAAGAACTTTTGAATTTTGACGCAAGGCATGAGGATGGAAACGTGAAGAAATTAGCTACAGAAAAGGCTTGTTCCAAACATGATAAATCTGGTCTTCCAGCTGAGTTGCCCTGTTCTTCAGGCACATGGGCTTCTCTTTTTAAGAAGAAGCCTGATTCTGATGCAAGATGTGATGATTTTGATAAAAAACCATTGGTACCAGAATCCAATTGGGATGGTTCAGTTTGTTTGAAAGCATCTAATATGAGTTCAGGACCTCCAAGCGTTACTCCTTTTTGGAAGGAAGAGTATTCACGCATTATTCCTTTGTCTTGGGAGGAAGAAGCAGGGCCTTCAGTTGTTACTACTTGTTGGGATCATGAAAAGCAATTCTTGAAAACCCAATCAGATGAAGAAGCAATAGAAGATGAAGAGGACCGCACATACTCTAAGCTGAAGCAGTTGGCTTTTGAAAGGGTATGCAAAGAAGAATCTTTTCTTCTTACTGAGATGGACTACTCAACTTTAGAGGATGAACAGTCTCCCGCAGCTGCTTCAATAACGGAGAAGTACAAATATCTCTCCATTAACTCATCACAATTTCTGTAATATATCAGGTATTTAAAGTTGGAGGATTCCGTATATTGTAAGCTGAAAAACTTGACTTATGACAGGGATAGTTCAGATTCAGAGGAAGACACAGAAGGTGCAGTTGATTCTTGTGAGACAGACAACTCTCATTTGGATGATGAACATTCTTATAAGTTACCTTCAGCATCTGAGAAGGATGAAGATCTCTTCATGAACCCATCTGGCATTCAGTCTGTAGTCTATCAGGTAATAAAGGTTGTAATTATTCTTGATGCTTTTAATTAAGTAACATACTAACATATTCTCTTATTTACTTCATTGCTCTTTAGCAGTGAACCAATTTCTGTTTATTACTTATATTTTTTATATTTTGTGTAGTTGAGGCAAGAAGTGTTAGAGGCAAATCTGAAGACCAGTGTGTTGGAGAAGAAGCTGGTATTTATTCTGAACATATTTACATTCCTTTCTCTGCTTTCCTTTTTTTAATACCCCAACATCGTTTTAATAACTTGAAAGAAATCGCGGGGGGATTGTGTGGTAGGACCAAATCCAGGAAGAAGTGGACTAATTGAAAATCTTTTAAGAAAGAGTGTTAAAAACATTGGTTATAACCCTGTTGCCAGGACCTTTTCATTGTAACTCTGATTTCCTTGATATTCTTTGGTCTATTATATTGTATTTAGCCATTTTGCGCCTGCTTACTAATTTGTGGCCATTTATAGTTGTGTTTAGTTTGTCTGTTTTGTTTTCAAGTCCTAAATAAACATTGATATATCTTTATGGTTGTTATTCATGTAGGTATTAGGTCGTGGCTATTATGCATCTTCCAATATCGTTCTTGTTCATTGGTTTTGATAATATTTTTATTATCTTTAGTTTCCATTAGGCATATACATGTTTTCACTCTCTACTTTAACTGGAGTTTATGGGCAATTTTGCTGCTTGATAGAATTTATAAAATATAAATTTTCAGACATATTTTTATGCATGACACATACAACTTTTTTGTTTATATATAGGGTCAATTTGATTGTCCGTGTAATCTTTTCCGGGGAATTATCGGATCCCAAATATATCACACCTATATTTTGAAAAATATATCGAAATATCAGAGAAAATATCGGAGAATCTGATATTTTGGGGGAAATTTTACTTACCAATTATAACGAAACTCTACTGTGTGATCCCCTAAAAGAAATTCCCCCGGTTTTAATGCCTAGGATGGTGTAATAATTCCCACAGATGGAGATAGAGAAAAACAGTTGTAACAGTTTAACTGTAATATTCACGAGAAAAGTTAATAAAATCTTCGAACACCCCAAAACCTATCTATATTTTCCTGGGAATAATTCCTTGGACCAATCAAACAGACCCATAGTTCGTTTCCTTCTCATTCTGGAAGGCTTATGAACCTTATGTACTTTGGCTTTCAGGTTGATTCAGACATTCTACTTCAACAGATAAGACGTCGTGTTATCATGTTGGAGTCTCATTTATCAGATTCTTCAACAACAGGTGTTAACGTGTCGAAAGATTCTTTCAGCAATGAGTTATTGACAGAGTCATTTGAAGAACTTCTTTCGGATCATGATGAGCGTCTTTTCATAATGGGCGGATACGATGGTGTATCATGGCTGCAAACAATGGATTGCTATTCACCGTCTACAGACATTGTGAAAAATCTTGAACCAATGAGTTCTGTGCGGTCTTATGCCTCAGCGGCGGTGTTAAATGGTCTTATTTACAATTTTGGTGGTTGGAATGGTAATGGTAGTTTGTGGTACGACACAGGTATTAGTTTCCTCCCTGAACTCCTAGGCACAGATTGCATTCTTTGAAATGAAGTCACACCTTTTATCTTACTTTGTTGTAGTTGATTGTTACAATCCATTGAGTAACAAGTGGATTTCATGCCCTCCACTGAGTGAGAAGAAAGGATGCCTAGCAGGGGGTTCTTTACATAATAGGATATTTGCACTTGGTGGTGGAAATGGCAAAGACAGTTTGAACACAGCTGAAATGTTTGACCCAATGCTTGGAAGGTGGATTCACACGCAGGCAATGCTACAAAAGGTACGTTTTTTATTCAATTATAAATGCTTTTCTGGTTTCTGGTTGATTGGCAAGCCCACCTCTTTCTTTCTTTGTGGAAGGAGCTAAAGTTACATACATATAACCCCACAATCAAATGTGTGCCACTTCATCGACAATCCCGTCGAGATGGACCATTTGCTTAATAGTTTACTTAATGAAGAAAGATTTTAATTAATGCTTCTTATGGTATGCTGATAATTTCTGGTTGTGTATGGGTACGAATGAAATATATGGATCTCAATATTTATGATCCTTCTAAAAATTTGAATAGAATCTTCCAGATGTGAGATCCTTAATGGCGAAAAATATATCAGATTTGTTTCTGAATA
Organism: Thalictrum thalictroides; assembly: GCA_013358455.1. Lineage (NCBI taxonomy): Eukaryota > Viridiplantae > Streptophyta > Magnoliopsida > Ranunculales > Ranunculaceae > Thalictrum > Thalictrum thalictroides. Next base: position 12,593 of record JABWDY010025817.1, on the reverse strand, counting down.
ATCCTCACTCGGGTTTTATCTATTTAGATTTTAGATTGTCATTAACCAAATGTTTAATACCCTGTTTCCCAAAAGGATAGCATCTTATTCTTAGGCTGCAATGTTAGTTATTTCTTTGCTTCTCCCACCCCAGGTGAGAGCGGGAATAGAACCTAAGACCTTCAGTACAAGCCCTCAGCACTCTCTGCTAAGCTCCATATATAATCCTGACAAGTTACAATTTTGATTGGCGTTGCATACATTAAGATGTTCTGTTTTTGCAGCGTTTTGCTTCTGCCGCAGCAGAGCTCGATGGCGTGCTATACGTTGTTGGCGGATATGATGGAAATAGTTATTTGAAGTAAGCAACTTCGTTTCATCTGTGTGTTTTATGTCTTAGGTGAAAGTTCTCGGAAGTTTTTAAAGCTTCTGTGTCAAACCACCATGTGCAAGGCGCCAAGGACACATCTTGCCACATGAACCATGCATGCACTTGAGGATGTGTAAATGCTGACATTTTGGTTGAGTTGATTTGCTCAACATTGGTGCTGGCTCATTGTAAATCATTTCTGATCGATAAAAATGGATGCTTCATAATTTCCGACTCTTTTAGCAAGTATAAGTGAGCTTGTTGGTATTTATTTTGGTTTATTTCTAAAAGATAGTTTTGAGGTCATGTGGCCCTTCACTCCTCTACATGGGAGTATAGTCTTGTGATTTTTGTGTACGCTTAAGTAGTAGCTAAAATGATACATGGATAGTTAGTTCTTGCATATGTCCCTCGTTCCAATTAATTCAAAACTTGTACTATCTGCAGATCAGCTGAACGATTTGATCCAAGGGACGGTTCCTGGTATAAGCTTCAAAGTATGAACACAAGCAGGGCAAGCCATGCCTTGACTGTTTTTAAAGGAAAATTGTGAGTTCATTTTGACTTATTGTACAAGTCGAAATTCTTATTGCATGATGGATTTTTCTTCAGTCGATAAAAAATTGTGCTAGATATGTCCATCTTAAAACTGATATCTTAATGGACAATTTTGGATGCAGATATGCTTTAGGTGGTTATAATGGAAGCACATATGTCCCTACCATTGAGGTTTTCGACCCTTTTATGGGTTCGTGGATTGCAGGCGATGAGATGAAGCAGCCTAGGGGATACTTTGTTGCGCCAGTCATAGGACAGTCAATTTATGCCATTGGAGGACAAAGAGAGGGAAGTAACATTGTGGACTCGGTATTAAACTGTACCAGATCTTCATTCAGTAAGATATATTTGGTTAAATCTTAACTTTAAAAGAGATCCTAATTTTAAAACTTTTGTATTGACAGGTGGAGATGTACAAATTAGGGCATGGTTGGTCGGAAACCAATTTGAAGGGAATTGGGGAAAGGTGTTTCTTTTCTTCGGTACTTCATTGAGTTGGAGAGTTGATTGCAAGGAAACACAACCACAATGTGAACTGTAAGTTTTGAAACTGAAGTGTTTACTCAAGCAATGCATCAATCAATGGACTAATGTAGCTCCCTTCCTTCCAAATGGGGAATTAAAGTCCAGACTATCGTATGCAAAAGGAAGCCGAAATGTCCCTTATGCTTGTAGCCTTAACTATATGCTATATTCTAGTGTAAACTTTGAGATGTACAGATTGGCCCTGATATGTCAGTTACGGATCAGATAATACTAACCCCATGTGTTTCTTGTCATCTGTCCATCATTGAGTGTAGGAGAGTTAATTACACAACCAAATCTAAGTGAACTCACAGAAGTTTTTAATTGATTTGGTTGCTCCTTTAGTACTGACTGATTAGCTCATTATAGTAAGAATACCAAACCCCGTGGCCAGGTTGTTTTAGATACCAACCCATTATGCTGATCCAGGTCATCATGAATGTGAATGGTACCATACCAGTGAAGATGGTCCAAGCGACATTGCTAGGGGCCATTCTAAGTAAATTCAATAGAGGTGGTATGGGTGGCTTGGTGGGTGTCAATGGGCTACTAAGGGGCCATTCCAAGTAAACATCACAATGAATGTAAATCCTTTTTGCAATAAAACCCAAGTGAAGTCCCACCCAGTCTGTCTTGTGTACACTGTAGATTGTCAATCATGGTTACCCACTTCCATTCTCTTCAATTATTTCAGGTTAATGCTGCTGCTGCTGCTGTTAGATAGAAATTTTTACAAACATTGGTCAGGGAAAATATTCAGAAATTTAACAAGTGGAAATTAGCACGTGATACCAAAAATGCCAAAATCTGAACAACAATTTTTTTTTAACCTACTCGTGTTAAAGTGGACCCATATCACAAAAGCTTGACTCATTTTCCAATTAACTGAAATTTATAAAGCCTTTGACGTCCTCAATGTCAAGGAATCTTTTTCCTCTTTTTGGCGGGTAAAGCTTGTTTTATTTACTGATAAATCCCCACTAAAAACCCTATTTTCCCGCTCTCCTATGCCACTTTAGTGTTGTGCCAGAAAATTAAAAATTAAGCACAAATTAATTTCTTTCCTTGCAGTGAAAGTAGTAGTAGAAGTACTACTGGTGAGAAATTAGGGTTTTAGCTGTTTGATTGATGAAACAAGAACAAGTGAATTCCAGTGTACTACCACTACCAACTACTTCTACATTTATTAATTACATTTAATGTCATGGAACTGAGAACTTGATCTTCTTCTTCATCTACTTCTTCTGATTTTACTTGTACTTTCTTGTTTCTACTCAACTAACTATGAAGAAGAAAGAAATTTGGTGGGTTTTAGTAGGAATGCTACTATGTTTACTAGATTTATGCAAACCCCTTCATCCATCACAAGACATTTTAGCTCTACTTGAGTTCAAAAAGGGTATTAAGCATGACCCAACTAGTTTCATTCTTAGCTCATGGAATGAAGAATCTATTGATTTCAATGGTTGTCCTTCTTCTTGGAATGGAATTATTTGTGACGCTGAGGGTAATGTTGCTGCTGTTGTTCTTTATGGGCTTTCAATCTCTGTTGATGCTGAACTAACTTTAACTGCGTTTTCCAATCTTACCCATCTTGTCAAACTCTCAGTTTCTAAAAATCTCATCACTGGTAACATACCTAATCACATTATTCCTCGCTTTAAAAACCTTCAATACCTTGATCTTTCTGATAATCTTTTCACTGGAAACTTACCCATTGACATTGCTCACTTCCCTACCTTAAAAAACCTATCTTTAGCTGGAAACAATTTCTCTGGTTCTATTCCTGATTCTATTTCCCGCCTTTCGTCTTCTCTTCAGACTCTTGATTTGAGCCGTAACGCATTTTCTGGTGCATTGCCAACCGCATTACTTCATATGGACAATTTGGTGTCTTTGAATTTGTCCTGTAATGCCTTTTCAGGTCGTATTCCGCCAGGTTTTGAGCAAATTACTAGTCTTGAAGTGCTTGATTTGCATCAGAATGAGTTGGATGGTCATCTTGACTTTGAGTTTTTGCTTTCTTCTAGTGTTGTTCATGTTGATTTTAGTGGAAATTTTTTATCTACTTACCCTTCTCAGAACCAACAGCAGAAGTTTTTGCCTAGAATTTCTGAGACTATTAAGTACTTGAATCTCAGCAAAAATCGATTTACGGGTACACTGGTTAATGGAGGCGAACTCCCGATGTTTGAGAGTTTGAAGGTACTGGACCTCAGCTACAATCAGCTGTCTGGAGAGTTACCTGAATTTAATTTTGTATATGAGCTTGAGACTCTGAGACTTGGAAACAATTTGTTCTCGGGGCTAGTACCTAATGGGCTTCTGAAAGGCGATTCTCTTGTATTGAAAGAACTTGATTTGAGTTCCAACAATCTTACAGGTAATGCTCTTCCTTGACTATTTAATGTTCAGATAGTTTTTTTGAAATGCATTTGCTTTTTCTTTATAGTTTTGTGTAGAATTATCAATTCAAGATTCGGGGAAGAGGATTGGGGGTTTCTGTTGTTTCTGTCAATGCTGAATGTCTTGATGGATATTGTAGTTTCCTCTCACAAGTAACATTCTCTCTACATTAGTTTGATTCATTTGTAAGCATGTTATGGTTGCTTGACCGCCCTACAAATTAGGCAAAGAACTGCGAATTAGACCTACTTTGCTGGGTTGAAAAGAACAGAGAATAAGGTGAATAATGTGTTTGTGGTTGCCTTGATAAATTTTTTTCTGAGAAACATCCAAATACCTTTAAATTTTATGGTTGGAAATGAGACCAATGTTTAGAGAGAATTGCATCTCAATACTCATTTGCTAGAGACTTTTTTAGGCCTGGTCAACTAGCAAGACAACCATAGCCATTCAGTTGACTTCCTTTTAAATTTCAACTGCGCCAAGTTTTTTTTTGCTTAATTGGCAGGATAGCCAAGCATAACTATAGTTACTCCTGTTGATGCAGTATTCATTGCATAATATGTTCGCTTCTATTCTTGTTTCAGGTACAGTTAGTATGATCTCTTCAACATCTCTGAGGGTCCTCAATCTCTCCTCAAATGGAGTATCCGGCGAACTTCCATTGCTAGTGGTAGATTGTGTAGTACTTGATTTATCAAGAAACCAATTCACAGGAAATTTATCCCGCCTGGTGAAATGGGGGGATTCCATTGAGTTTCTTGATCTCAGTCAGAACCAGTTGGTTGGATCCATACCTGAGTCAAGTTCACAATTTTTACGTCTAAGTTACCTCAACCTTTCACACAATTCTCTTAGTAATACACTCCCAACAGTTTTAACCCAGTACCCAAAGCTTAAATCCCTGGATATCAGTTTTAACCAGCTCAGTGGTCCACTTCTTACTGATCTGCTAACATTGCCCACATTACAAGAACTTCATCTTGAAAATAATATTCTTACTGGAGCTATCAAGTTCTCTCCTCCTTCTCCCAATGTACCTAACCTCATGATTCTTGATCTTGCTCATAACCGATTTAGTGGCTATTTTCCTGCTGAGTTTGGATCCTTGACTGGCCTTAATGTACTTGATCTTGCTGGAAATAATTTATCTGGTTCTCTTCCATCTTCCATTGGTGGTATGAGCTCCTTAACGTCGCTAGATATATCTCAAAATCACTTTACAGGTTCTTTGCTCGAAAACATGCCAACCAACCTTCAAAGCTTCAATGCTTCATACAATGATCTCTCAGGTCCTGTCCCAGTGAATCTGCAGAAATTTCCTGACTCGTCTTTTCATCCTGGAAATCCTGGACTACAACTTCCTAGTGCCCCTACTGGAGGTGACAGTTCTCCTACTGGATATTCTGCAAGGAAGCCCATCAAAACTGTGGTCAAAGTGGTTGTGATAGTTACATGTGTGTTTGCCGTTATCATTTTGATTTTGCTTGCGGTTTTCATACATTACATCCGGATATCAAGGAGATCTCATCGTGAAAACATTACAAGCAAAGATGTTCACAGGTTGGCATCATCAAATCCGGGTGCTTTCACTGGCAGAGAAATTGGAGGTCCTGTGGTTGTTTCAGCTGAAGATCTTGTGGCTGCACGCAAGGGATCTTCATCTGAGATAATAAGCCCAGATGAAAAAGCAGCAATAGTTAGTGGGTTCTCTCCATCAAAAACCAGCCACATCTCATCATCTCCAGATTCTGGAGACTCATTTAATCCAGGAAATTTGGCAAGACTGGATGTTAGATCACCAGATCGATTGGCTGGTGAGCTGCATTTTCTGGACGATTCAATTATGTTAACACCAGAGGAGCTGTCAAGGGCTCCTGCTGAGGTATTAGGGAGAAGCAGCCATGGGACTTCATACAGGGCCACACTGGATAATGGGGTGTTGTTAACAGTGAAGTGGTTGCGTGAAGGGGTGGCAAAGCAAAAGAAAGAATTCTCTAAAGAAGCTAAGAAATTTGCAAACATCAGGCACCCCAATGTGGTAGGACTGCGAGGGTATTACTGGGGGCCTACCCAGCATGAGAAGCTCATTCTCTCTGATTACATCTCTCCTGGAAGCCTTGCAAGCTTTCTCTATGGTAATATCTCTTTAAACCTTTATTTTTTTTTTGGCTATTTGCTTGTGTCCATGTTTATATTTGTTCTTCGAGTTAAGTGATCTTGGGAACATAGTGATGCATTGCCTCTTGCAAAGGAGTCCCCTTTTAAAGGACCACTGGACCAGAATTCCTTGAATCACTCTGATTGGATGATCTTTCCCTCAGGGTCTGGAATTTATTCCTGGAAAGAATTTTCCGTGTTTTCTATTTCTTCTTTCAATATTAATTTAGTGTGTTACATATATATCTAAAAATAAATAACTTGTTGTTGAATGATAGGATAGTTAGGCAATTTAATATTTGGCGTCTTCTTTTAACTAGTTTAGAGTTGTATCTCAGTGGTATTTTAGGTATTTCCTATGATGTATAAAATGAGATTTAGTAAAGCTGGAATGCTCAGTTCTTTGTCATCAACTTTTGTGCCAGTGGTGCAAATCATGGCTAATAGTACTAAGGTGTAGAAGCTTGACCACTGACATGTGATCACTCTGACAGTTCAATCATTGGTGCTGCTTGGTACTTACAGCAGTGCTCAGTTTGGCCTTAGTCTTTACATGATCAGCATCATATTCATGAATTACTTCACCCTACTGTCTGAGGTTTTTTTGAGAAGTTGGATCATGTTATGAAGGGAATACTTCTCATCCGTGTTTTCTATTGTGTTATTCATATTTTACATCATATATAAGGTGAGACCGTGAGATATAAAAATTCTTTGTGCTGGGTGAGCAATGTTTGTCAGGATCTCTATATGAACACAAAAACTCGACAGGAATGCCATATCTCGTGAATGTCTAGATACCCTCAGAAATTCTTCAACCGTATTCTTTAACTCTTCATGTGTGGTTCAAAACTTAGAAACTGCAGTTTTCACTGAAACATTTAAGATTTTTGCTAGATATGCCAGTCTCTTTAAGTAAATGACTGTACACAGTAAAACAATAAGGTCTACCCATTCGGCTACCTCTTTTGGGGTACTGGCATCTGGGAATGGGTTCTGAGTGCTTCAGAGAAAGACCCAGGGGCAAGTCTATACCAGGTATCAAATGCTATACAGCTTTTTGATTGCAAAGAAAGACTTTGAAATCAGGGGAAAAAGAAAAGAATAGGCTATTGAGCTCATTAAGTGCAACCTATATGCTAATATACATTGAAGGATAAATGGATATTTGTTTATACTTGTCAATAAATCTGGTGGACTTCACTTTTTTTGGTTTGGTATTTCCATGTATTACTTTTTCAGCTTTTCAGATAACGGATTGGTCTGTTTTCTAACAATATCAACATCTCAGATCGACCGAGAAGAAAAGGACCCCCCTTATCCTGGACCCAACGGCTCAAAATAGCAGTTGATGTTGCACGTGGCTTGAACTATCTCCATTTTGATCGTGAGGTTCCACATGGTAACCTCAAATCGACGAACATACTGCTAGATGGACCTGAACTCAATGCACGGGTCGCTGATTACTGCCTCCATCGCCTCATGACCCAGACGGGCACGGTGGAACAGATCCTCGATGCAGGAGTTTTAGGTTATCGTGCACCGGAGTTGGCTGCAGCCAAGAAACCATCTCCTTCCTTCAAATCAGATGTCTTTGCGTTTGGGGTAATATTGTTGGAACTATTAACAGGCAAGTGTGCTGGTAATGTTGTTTCTGGTGAAGCAGGTGAGGTGGATTTGATAGACTGGGTGCGACTAAAGGTGGCAGAGGGGAATGGTACAGATTGCTTTGATGCTGCATTGCTGTCAGAGATGGAGACTCCAGCAGCAGACAAAGGCATCAAAGTTGTATTGGGGATAGCTTTGAGATGTATACGTCCTCTTTCTGAAAGACCAGGAATTAAGTCTGTTTACGAGGATCTATCCTCTGTATAAGCTTCATGTGTAAAAGTTAGATGCAAGTTTGTTGGAAACCGAAGATCGCATAGTAGAAAGTATGTCCATTGTGCAAAATCGACTAAAAGTGTTGTGAAAAATAGTCATATTCATCCTTTTTAGTCCAATTTTCATAGGAAATT
>JABWDY010025799.1:27220-41747 GCA_013358455.1 Thalictrum thalictroides | reverse complement strand
CACACACACTTTACAACAAACCTAGAACTAGGATTGTGTTTCTTAGTTCAAGGGTTTAAGAGAGATTTATCTTTCTTAACCTTATAAGTTGAATGATTTGACGGCAATTTTGTTTTGATCACCGTCAAATTCAGCAGTGTTTGGTAAAGCTGCAGGAACAGGTTAGTTCTAACGTACCACTGTCAAATAATTTCCCTTTATGATTCTAACTAAACTAATCCTAAAACTAGTGTAGAGGCAAGTATCGGGGTATCGAATCCATTCACCCAAGAATTTGGTACTTAGCTACAAACAAGAAATCAACGATGAAGGATGATGTCATTTATGAAGGGATTGATGATAATTGATGAAGTGTAGGAGTTTGATTGATTGAGAGTAATTATGACAAAAATAATGTAAATGCAAGAAAAGTAAAGTAAGCAATATAAAACAAAGGTTGTGAATATGGAAAGAAAAAGCGGGGTATTACTTCGTTTCATAGGTAAATATCGAAACTAACTACGTATGCTTGTTTCCCATGCATCCAACTATCCCTCATTGACAAAGCAATAATTGGTAGTGAGTTCCCTTGCTCTCGACCCAGGAACTAGACCTCAAGAATTACTCAGGACCTAGTACTTCTTATCTTGATGTCGTCATGCAAGTAATGCATTACAACTCTTTATACTAATTGTTAACTATTTTCTCTCTCTCGATGCCAAAATATATTAACGGGCGTATGGGACTTGAAAGTCTCTACATATGCAAAAAGATATCTCTCTTATTTATTATGAAGAACAAAGAGCAAAAACTATTCTACGTGATCAATCATAAAATAATTACCTTTTTAGCATGGAAAACGTAACACTTGTAGTAAATTCTTCTACATACCTAATCCACTTGTAACACCCCATGAATCGATTAGCTCATGATGATTTTGGTGATGATAATGATGATTGTAGATGTAAAAGACATAATTAAAAGACAAGAATTTAAAGTGTAAATGTTATATCTTGTGAATTGTGACAAACAAGGGGAAAATATACATTTCACGTGTTATGTAAGTTATGAGTCATTGTATTAGGTCTAAATCTTGTTGTAAAAGTGTCCGTGAAGCTTTGGAGTTGAAGACATCAAGACTGGACGCGATCGGCGACAACCGAGACAAACCGGGTAAAGGCAGTACTGGTTTTCAATGTCAGTCGACTGATGTAGAAGGGGTTCATTGGTGTAAACAGTCAGCCAACTGACCATTTGAAGGTTTCTGAAGATTTTGGCCCTCAGTCGACTGACTGACAGACTTTTCTGTTTTTTTGGCCTGGTTCGGATCTGATTCTTCCGGTTTTTTCCAACAAAACCCTAGGTTGGTCAATTTACTTTGACCAACGGATCTATTTGGGTTAGAAGTATAAAAGGAACACTTAGAGTTGTAGAACTCAAGGATTTGGCTAATTTCTTCCAAAGGCATGAAGATACAAACCCTAACTTTTGGAGAGAGCTTTAGTAAGAAATTCTTCCATCTTCTTCCTCCACTCAAACTAATCAAGTTCATCCTTTGTGAGTTGAGTGAGAGTTTATTGTGGGTGATTTATAAATCCAAGAGAGCTTCATTTCCTTTCTCATTTCACCTTTGAGAGGTTGTTGTAAGAGAGAGAAAACCCCAAATCTTGTTCTTTGAACAAATGGGTAAAACCCTAGATTCGCAAATATAAGTTAGGGTAATTGTTATTACACCCTACAAGAAATCCAAGTGGGGATGCTTGGTTAGAGGCTAAAGGAGTTGTCTCTATTTCTTTCAAGTTGTAATCCAACACTAATGGGAGTGGTGTAGAGCTAGAGGAGGTTCACCTTGGCTTTGGGATTCTTTACAAGGAAGTACTTGAAGAGTGGACGTAGGCTTCATTAGCCGAACCACTATAATCTTGTTTTGTGGTTAGCTTTCTTGTTCTTAAGTTCTATATATGCTTATGTTGTTTGTTTGTTTGAAATCTCTACAACCCATCCAACCAATCTCTTAGTGTGTTTGTATTATGGTAGAAGAAAGGGTGAGAGTGCCTCTTTCTTTACTCACCCCCTCATACTAGGATTGGATTACTTAGTTCATTGATTAAGAGAGTTTTATCTATCTTGATCTAGTTGAACAAGTATCCAATGACTAGGAGATTTCTTTGTTGATTAGTGTAGAGATTTAGAACTAACTCATCTGCTTTCATCTTTATGTTTGCTGTATGTTGTTTTTACTACTTGTGTTAGTTTTGCTTTGGATTGAACTCTTTATTCCGCACTTGTTATATCCTAAGCATATCTATTTTATATGTTGGGTGATCTCTGTTATAAATAGTTTTTGAAAAAGACTATTCACCCCCCCCCCATCTAGGGTTTGGACACCATTGTGTAGAAATATCAATTGGTATCAATTCAGAGTTGCTCATTCAAGGTTTAAACACCTGAGAAAAAGATCCACACAATGATGTCCACGGTCTAAGGGAGCGCCGTGAATAAGCCACCTCTTTTTTATGGTAAAAACTATACTTTCTGGAAGGCTAGAATGAAGATGTTTTTAAAGTCACTTGATCCTTTCTGTTGGGATGTTGTAGAGAATGTTTTTGCATAACCAACTTTCACCTCTGTTGTAAATGGTGAGGTGGTCACTACAGTTGCTCATATAGACACATGGTCCGCCACTGATAAAGCCAAAAGTCATGCAAATCCCAAAGCTCTAAATGCTATCAATTGTGGCATATCACCTGAGGAGTTTAAATCCATCATGACATGTGAGACTGCAAAGGAAGCTTGAGAGATTCTAGAACTTTCACATGAAGGAACCACCCATGTTAAGGACTCCAAGCTGTAGATGCTGACCAGTGAATTTGAAAGAATGAAAATGGAGGACTCTGAGAAGTTTGGGGATTTCTGGCTCAGATTACAAGACTGCACAAATTCCATGTGGGGTTTAGGCCAGCAGGTTGATGATTTTGTGATAGTCTGGAAGATTCTTCGCTCTCTCCCAGTCAAGTTCGATCCCAAAGTCACAACTATTGAAGAATCAAAAGATGTTGGGAAGCTCGCCGACTTGAAAGAACTGGTTAGCTCTATTCAGACATTTGAGATGAAGATCGCTTCTAGAACTTCTAAAGCCGACAACTCTAATCCGGAGAAGTCCATTGCGTTTAAATTTTCTGATCCTGAAGACCATGATGAAGATCTTGTGTTGATGGTTAAGAGAATGGGAATGATGTACAGGAAAAGCAAAAACTTCGTGAGGAATCAATATACTTCATTCAACTCAAATGACAAGAACTCATCAAAGTTTGAAAGAAAGAAAGGGCAAGGGTCAGATGAGAAGAAGTGTTATACCTGTGGAGGAACTTGTCACATATCTACATTGTGTCCCTATAACACCTCTAGAGCCAATGCAATGAAAGTGGCTGCAGGTTCAGATACAGATACTGAGAGTGACTTTGATTCTTCAGATGATGAGGCATCCACCTCAAAGAAAGCTTTAATGGCGATCTCCAGTTCCAAGCCTGAATGTGAAACCTCAGGTCAAGATAGTGAAGATAGTGATTCTGATGGTTATTCTGAAGATGGTGATCTACAGTCGGCCTACAATGAGTTATATGAAGAATACAAGAAGGCCGCCAAGAAACTGGAAAGCAACTGGGCTAAAATCAGAGACTTAAATGACAAGTGTCATGTGTTCCAAGCCAAGAAAGATGGACTTCAGGATCAAGTCACAGATCTTAAGTTATCCTTACAATCTATTTCTGATGAGAAGGAGATTCTATCTCAGGAACTGAAGAAAATGAAGATTTCTATTGGGAAGTCAACTTCCAATCCAAAGACACTGAATATAGGTCATCTCTTTATGGTGTCATGGAATATTCATGATAAGACCGGATTAGGGTACATGGCTTCTAAAGAGACACAAACTTCTGTAGCATGACAAGGCATGATTTTACACCATAAAGTCAAGAGATGTTACTATTGTGGTCAGACTGGACATATTCAGAAATTTTGCAGGAAGAGACGAGCTAACAAGAACATTAACAGAGAAACTGACTTAAGAAGAACAGTGGCTTCACTTGAGGCCAAGAAGAAAAATCTTGAACTCTTAGTCAACAAATCTTCTGCAGGGAAAATCACTAAATTATGGCAACCAAAGAAGCTGAGCATTTCTTCTAGCTCAACTAACACTTTTGTTGAACATTTTAAGTGTGACTCTCTACTCAGCACTGATTACAGAGACATCACTAGTTGCCTAGCTTTCATGGCTAACATTTCATCTAAAGGGAAGGAAGTAGAGTTTGAATTCTCAGAGAGTGACTATTTTACTGAATCAAGTGAAGTGGAGAGTGTCTACTATCATGAGAAGGCAAAAAAGGATGTACAACGAGAATGCTATGACCTGACAAAGCCACTCAGACAACTAGAGGTCAAGCATAAGGATCTGTAGGAAGAACTTGCTAAAGTCCGAGATGATCGTGAAGAAGCATATCTTATGACTGATGTGTCACTGGTGAACTTGCAAGGCTTAAAGAAGTTAGTGATGGCTTAAAAACAGAGCTGAGACTTAAAGATTCTATCGCAAGAAATCAACCATTCAAAAATCATTCTTTCTCTTCCAAGAGACATTGGCATCCATCTAGCTTGGATGTCTCAGGTATCATTGATGAGTTTCTATGTGACTTGATTAATGATAGTCTTCATATTGCGATGACTAGATATGTTAAACCTGCTCCTAAGTCTTACATGAGAGAGCATCTATATACTCCATCTTGTTACTAGTTCAAGAGAACTTGGTTTAGTGGGTCCATTATTACTTGTGTGCCAAGTGGACCCTCTAGTCGAACTACGAGGCTTCTGGTCCCCTGTTCCCCATTTTATATATATCCTTGTTTGGGGTAAGTAGGCAGTTAATTGTTTGAGACAAGTAGTGCGATGCCTTTTATATATAAGTTTTACTTGTTTGTATTTCTTATATATGTGTCTTCAGTGCTTCACATATCTATCTTAATTGTTTCAGGTAACAGGAAGGTTGTGTGCTTAAAGTGATCCCTTCTTATACCTGGTCTCACCATGACACGAAAAGGTTACTCGTGTCGGTATTGCATTCTTGTCATGTTCTTGGTTTAAGTATGTATATCTTATTTTATGTGAATGCCTTGATCTGTGATTTCAAAAGCATGATAAGTGTGAGTGAACATCAATGGAAGTGATCGGAATGTCATCGATACAAGTGAAAACAACTTGTATCTTTGTGGTTGGCGTAGTCGGGGCATGATTGGAGATCATGTTAATTCCTATGTGATGGGCACACTCCTTGTGTTTGTGAACTTATCTGATCAATGCATTCTTTAGTGCTTTCCTTGTTATATCCTATTGTTGTTTATGCATGGTAGCATGTTGTACGTTTCATGTTATATCTTATGATCATGCTCATGTTTTACCATGCTTGTATGTGTTCATATTGTATAATATCCTGTTGCATGCATTGGTTGTGTGTCCTAGATGACCCGAAACTGAGATCCAATGTGTGTGACATTTCAAGCATGAAAAATATCTCCGTTTGATGGATTTGAGTTGTACGTGAATTAGAGATATGTTGATCGGCACTCAATGCAAAATCTAGTGGATTTGATAAAAAAACTTGATGGATTTGAGATATGGATGGAAATTGCTCTGAGACGGGAAAATGATGACACTTTGTTTGTATTTATGATCTTGGTGTGTTAAATTGGGATGTGTTTGGATGAGTTACGAAAGAATGGCGAAAAGTATTGAAAATTTTTTTTTTTCAGAAAAACAGTATTGTTTAGGCCATCAGTCGACTGACTGTTTAATGGGTTGACTATGCTTTAGGGTCTATTGACTGACCGTTTAATAGATTTTCAAGAATTACACATCAGTCGACTGACCAACTCTTTTCTAATGGGCTTACAGATCCAACTTCGATTTCGTTGGTTATAAAAGAAAAGTCCTTTCATTATTTTCAAACACAAATCGTTTTTAACTCCTTTAAACCCTAGCCAATAAGTTCAAAAATCTTAGTTTTTTCAGATCTACTCCTCTGCACCTTTGTTTTTCAGATCTATTTCATTTTTCTCTTTGTTTGTTCTTCTCTGATCATCAATGGCACCCAAAAGAGCAAGGAACTATGGTCATTCTTTTTCTTCTACTCTTCCTTCATCTGTTGTTTCTCTTCCTTCGCATTCGGCAGGAGAAGCACCTTCTATCCTTCATCTCCTGCCAGAGATCTTTTCATTAGGAAGTTCTCTCGCAGGCCCATATCAGTTGAGAGGGCAGTTATAGTTGAAGATCTTGAGCCCTATGATCTAAAGCATCTACTTTATTCTTCAGGTCTTTTTGTTTTCAATGGCTTTGAGAGCAAAGCCCATAAGCTAACTTTTCAATACTTCTACTCTATTATGTCTGAGATTTCATATGATCCTCCTTCGTTCAAGACTTATCTCTACGGATCTGTTTTGGAGATTACACCAGAGTTCTTGGCTGAGAGGTTTGGTTTTGAGAGACCTTTACCTGAGTTCAGGGTCTCACACCCCTTTTGCCTAACACCAGGCATGGAGGCTGATCCGATGCATGAGGGGATGCTTCTACTGTGGGGTAGGATGTTTCCTTTTACTAGAGGAATTTATGTGGCTAAGATGAGTGCCAGGTGGAGGACCCTTCATAGGATCATGTTGAGCACAGTATATTATAAGACTGGCACTCTTGCTGAGATTCAGAAGGACGAGGCCTTTTGGTTATGGTGGGCAGCACTTGGAGAGAAGTTGGATGTTGCCTTGATAGTATGGTATAGGATGGCCAATGCACATGATGGACAAGTAAACAATGCATTGCCATATGGAGCTCTGATCAAGGAACTGGTCCCTAAGGGTATACTGAGAGAGTCTACAGCCTGGGTGAGTGTATTCGAAGCACTCAGCAAAAAGATATGGAGGGCGATGAAGATTCTAGAGGGACCTGGTGAGCAAAACTTCGAGGATAGAGTGCTCGACTACTTGGGAAGGATGGAGGAGGTCGTACAGATGCAGACTCTGAGCATAAAGGATATGTAGGCTACCATTGCTGCTTAGGATCGGCAGATCCAGGAGATGAGCGATTACGTTAGAGACTTGAGGCTACATCAGTTACCTTCTTGCAGAAGGTCAGTAGAGGGGGATAAGCCTAGGTTTCCGGGTACTCATGTGTATTATATTGGTCGTCATGTTGGACATCCTGGTGCCAGTGGTTCTGGAGCTTGAGTAATGTTTGGTTGGTGACACACAAAGATCGATGATGACCGACCTAATTTCAATTAGATCCCCCTGTGGAGATTGTCTAGGTCAAGTCCTTGGCAAGTTTTGTCTAGGTTTAGGTTTAAATTCCAGTTTTTGCATGTTTGGTTTTTCAGTTGTCAGTTGGTATCTTTTTATGGTTTTAATTCCAGTTTTTCACTTCATAGCATGAAATGATGTGGTTTATATATACATATCTTATATCTTTTGCTATGCATTGTTGCATATATACATGATATCAGTTTTATGTGTTTTATCTCTTTTTGGATATATTGTTGTGTTTATATATGCGGTAAACATCAGTATGGTTATGCTTCATACACTTCTGTTGTTCTTGGATATCCTGTTGTGTATGAATGACATGTTAGTATATATCTTCGTTGGCTAACCCTGGTTTCTTACTTGTTTCTTCAATTGGTCTATCTTTATGGTTAAACTAACTCTCATTGCAGCATGACCTAGGTGGTTTGTTCATGGTTGGACATCATCTGGGATCTTTTATGTGTTTGAGCAGTGACTCTTTGTCAACTTTTGACAAAAAGGGGGAGAAGAGATATATGAATATATGGTTAATGGTTGATATAGTTATGTTTAATGTTCATACTTATGTTCTTTCTCATAAGTGATGGTTCACTTTCTTGGTGACCTTATATATATATGAGTTGTCTAACCCTAACCCTAGTATGTGAGCTTGTTTTTAAAGATTCTATCTACAGGCACATACTGAGGGGGGGGGGCTGAAGTTGAGGGGGAGTTGTTGCCTACAAGTGACTCATAAATGTTTTGTAATGTTATAAACATGTGTTTTGTATATTCATATGTGTTTTTGTTACAAGTTCCCAAAGGGAGAAATTGTAAATGTTATATCTTGTGAATTGTGAGAAACAAGGGCAAAATGGACATTTTACATGTTATGTAAGTTATGAGTCCTTGTATTAGGTCTAAGTCTTGTTGTAAAAGTGTCCGTGAAGCTTTGGAGCTGAAGACATCAAGACTGGACGCGATCGGTGATTTGGCGAGTTTTTTGGTTATTCCCGTCAAATCAGCAGTGCCAGTAATCCCAACAGCAGAACGTGTTAGTACTACCGGCACTACTTAAAATAAATTGCCTTTCTGATTCTAACAACTAAACTAATCTTAAAACTAGTGTAGAGGCAAGTATCAGGGTATCGAATCCACTCTTCCCAAGAATTAGGTACTTAGCTACAAACAGGAAGCAAAGACGAAGAATGATGTCGTTTATGAAGGGATTTATGACTTGTAGGAGTTTGATTGACTGATTGGGAGTAATTATGATATAAGTAAAGTGAAAGAAAGTAAAGTAAAGCAAGCAAGATAAAACAAAGAAAGTAATTTCATATGTATGTGTCCAAATTAACAACGCAGGCTTGTTTCCCATGCATCCAACTATAACTCATAAACAAACAATAATTGGTAGTGAGTTCCTTTGCTCTCGACCTAGGAACTCGACCTCAAGAAGTATTCAAGACCCAGTACCTCTCATCTCGATACCGTCATGCAAGTAGTGAATCACAACTCTTTATACTATTTGTTAACTACCTTCACTCTCTCGATGCCAAGATATGTTAATGGGAGTACGAGGCTCGAAAGTCTCTACACATGCAAAAAAATCTCTCTTTTATTTATTATGAACAACAAAGAGTAAAAACTATTCTACATGATCAATCATAAAATAATTACCTTTCTAGCATGGCAAACATGTAACACTTGTAGTAAATTCTTCAACTTACCTAATCCACTTGTAAAACCCCATGAATCGATTAGCTCATGATGATTGTGGTGATGATGATAATAGTTGTAAAAGTAAAAGATATAATTAAAAGACAAGAACATAAAGATAAAAGAGTAAATTGCATGAAAAGTAAATAACTTGAACTTGAAAAGTAAATAGACTTGTATTATAATCAATGGAACTTCTTCTTCAACATAAAATGAAGTAAAACCTAATATGGTACTTCAATTTAAGGTCAAAGAACATTAAATTTCGTGTCTCTGAGAGGAGTCCTTTTAACCCTAAAACTCCTTAAAAATTGCTAGAAAAGAGTTTGCAATTTGTTAAATAACTTGTAGGAAGCTTTAGTGGAGATCATAGTCAAACCACGTGGAAGACTCAGTGAAAATCTTAGGTCGAATTTCCTTCTAGAAACACGACTTCCAAGAATCCCAAGTGGCCCAAAAACAACCAGTAGAAACTGGGTCTGACAGGTTTTGATGAGCCTTTTTGACCTGGTTCCATAACTATTTTCTCCGATCTATCTTGACAGTCTTGAATTAGGAAGTGAGAGCTTTCCAATTCCTATTTGTGCTTCAAATTCGGAGCTCTCTAACCCTTTCGTTTAATTGCATCAAGTTGGCTACTTGAAACTGCTTTTCTGCCGCATGTTGCTTCCTTTTAGCTTTTTCGGGTGAAACGCGCCTACAAACATGTAATTCTAACAATAACAAACATATCATATCACTTTATATCATAACTTTGGACAAATATACGTTAGTTAAAGGGATATATTTACACTTTTGAGCGCTTATCAGGGTCCGTACATCGCCCCCTCTTTATCCAATAGATAAAATCTACTGGGTAAAGAAAAGAAGAGATAGTGTACGTGTGGAGAAGAGAGAGGATATGAGCAATCTAACTTTTGATCTACGCATGGAATGAAAAAAACACAGATCTGAAACACTGTGTGAACAAAGGTTATGGCCTAATGGAAGCGGCCAGGTAGGTGAAGCCGTTGTCTTTGCAAGGTAGTCTGAAAGTGAAGAAATAAAAGATAGCGGCCATGCCAAGGAGGCTGATGTCTTTGCAGAAAAAAATAACATGGGTGAAAAAGAAGTTAGACAAGAGGACGGCCATAGTGAGAAGGCCGATGTCCCCTATGACAGATTTGGCTTAAAGACAAATGAAGGAGTAGAAGATTGATGTTGACCGATTTGAGGTCAAGTGAGTTGACCGATTAGAGGTCGATTGAGTTGATAGATTAGAGGTCGATTGAGGTGACCAATTAGAGGTTGATTGAGTTGACCAATTAGATATCGATTGATTTGACCGATTAAAGGTCGTTTGAGTTCATCGATTAGAGATCGATTGAGGTGCCTGATTAGAAGTCGATTGAGTTGACTGATTAGAGGTCGATTGAAGTGATCGATTATAGGTCGATTGTGGTGACCGATTAGAGGTCGTTTGAGTTGATTAGAGGTCGTTTGAGTTAACCGATTAGAGATTGATAAAGTTGAACGATTAGAGGTCGTTTGAGTTGAAAGACGAAAATGCCCCCAAGTGTGAATAAAGGCATATGAAAACGCCCCCAAGTGTGAATGAAAGTATATAAAAACGCCCCCAAGTGTGAATGAAAGTATATAAAAACGCCCCCAATTTTGAATGAAAGTATATGAAAATGCCCCCAAGTTTGCTCTTGATATTGTAGAGATGTGATCGCTCCCAGTTGATGACATAAGAACATTGTTATCATGTTGACGCCCCCAATTATGCTTTTAGAATTTGTCAGTAGTATCCCATGGGCAGTCATCGAAATATTTGGACTGTTCGAGATGTAGCCGTTTCTATCTCCTGAAGTCTTTGTAAGGCCAGGGCTTGTCAAGCGTTTCCTTCTTTCCATCATGTTGAGACAGCGGCCTGTTGGTTGGATTTGTTGTCTATTCGACCTGACATGTCGTCTAGTGGGATGAGACAACGTCCTATCATCTAGAGGACGCTGTCTATTGAGTTTGTCACCTTCGTTAGTGAGATGAGACACAGGCCTGTCAGTGGATGGTCGATGTATGTTATGTCTGTTCTATTGACTATGGCCGGTGTCTAAAAGGCTGAATATTCCGGCCATGCCTGTGAGGACGCGACATATCAGTTGGGGCCGATGTCTCAAGGACTCAATCTCAAGTGGTTCTTCTGAACTTTCAGAAAATTTTCCACTTGAGAGTCATTCAAAAGAGTGTTATTGGTTGCTCCTATGATGTTCCTACAACGGAATTTTCTTCACGATTGATATCGCCTTCAACCTCTAAGATGGTTGAAGGCTGAAGTCGGACTTTGCTTTGCCCCATCTGTCGAAAACACTACTTTTCAAGGTGGAATGACTTAGCCTCTGTTCCTTCCTTGATCTGTGCAAGTTCTCTCTTCAAACCTTATTTCGGAGTTCCAAGAAACTTATTTTTCTGACGAAGCTTCTCATTTTGTAAAGCCAGATCTTCTTCGTCTCTCTTGATTGAGGATGGTTAGGAAGATGCAACAACGGTATGTTCACGATCCTTAGACCTTTCTCCCTTAGAAGAAGCAGAATTTCTATTAGGGTATCATTCTTCTTCATTGCTAGGATGTTGTTTATTCTCCAATGGAAGTACAGGGATAGGACAACCATGGTTCCATGGCGTGTAGAGGTTTGAAACCAATAGAAATGTCAGGAAGGCTAAATTATCTGACCATGCTCATGAGTCCGCGACCTTTCAGTGGTAGGCCTTGTCTTAAAGGCTTCAAGGGATGGTCAGGCTCACTATCCAGCGGCCCTTCTGAACTGTCAGAAATCTTGTTACTTGAAATTCCTTTAGAGGAATGTTGGTATCTTCTGTGATCAGATGGGGAGTCTGATGGCCGATGGACATGTTGGGGTGGAATATTAGAGTTAATATCCACTCCTTCACCAAGCATCTGTAACCCGGGGTGGAAAATCGAGTTAACATCCGCTCCTTTCCCCAAGCTTTTGTCATCAACCTTCAAGTTGGTGAGGGTTGAGTAGTGCTGGGAATCAAAGCTATCCTGAGGACACATCCTATTACCAATCATATTCTTCAAAGATTGCTTCGTGCTCAGGCGGAATCTCAGTGACGTCCCTTGGGCGCTTGTTAAAAAGTCTCGAAAACCCTTGATATCGCCTCTGACTTCTCCGACCTTGGTATTGTTGCTCAGAAGGCGACCTCTCCATGAATGGCCGTAGTTTGGATACGTTTTCTGGATCACTTACTAATGGAGACAACGGCCTTGTTGAGGTAGGCCGTTGTCGTGGTTGTCTGTACTCCTTAGAATCAAACTCTGACAGCGGCCTCTCTGTGCTAGGTCGTTGTTTTCTGTGGTAGGCCCTTGTTGTAAAGGCCTTTAAGTGATGTCAACAGTCTTCTTGAAGGTGGCCGCTGTCGTGGTTTTCTATAACCCTTGTAGTCATGCTGAATCAGCAGCCTATTTGTGCCTAACAACTGTCTTCTAACTGTTGCTCTTTGTCCAGATTGGTGAGACAGCAGCCTATCAAGGAAAGGCTGTTCTCCGTTATGTTCGTTTTCTGCCCAACATCATGAGACAACGGCCTATCATGGGGAGGCCTGTGTCTTCCAACTTTTTAGTCATCGGCCTATCAATATGAGGCCGCTGTCTATCATTTTTGTCTGATACTGTTGAGCCAGCGGACTCTTTGAAGATGGCCGCTGTCCTTTGTGTTTGACATGTTGGTTGTGTTCTTGAGACGAGGCCTTTCAGAATGAAGCCGTTGTCTTGAAGGCTGACTATTCCGGCCATCCTTTAAGACACCTGTCTTGAAGGATTCAAAAGGTGGTCGGGCTCACTTTCTAACGGTTCTTATGAACTTTCAAAAATATTACTGCTAGATGAACCTTTAGTTGATTGCTGGAAACGTTAAAGAAGCTAATATCTTCGAGGTGGTCCTCTTATTTTGGCCGCTTGGTTGTTCCTCCGATGATGATGTGATGGAATTCTGAATAATATCATCCTCAACTTTCAGGTTGGTTGATGGTTGAATTCGGGCTTTGTCTTTCCCTATTCCATCGAAGATATTGCATTGTTGCTTTCGTGGGGTGAAAAAATGGAGTTTACCTCCACTCCTTCCACTTCCCCAAAATTTGCAAGCTTTTTCTTCATGCCTTTGTTCTGAGAGTGAAGACGATTGTTTTTCTTGTGGAACTTCTCTGGTCGTATTACTATCTCTTCCTCATTTCCTTGAGAAACTCCTTTGTTTGATGGTAGAAGATGTAGCGACAGAAGCTTAACGAACCCTTGATCTTTCTTTTCTAGAAGTAGTAAAATTTTGACTAGGGTTTCGGTCTTCTGCGCCGTTGTGATTTTGATGATTCTCTAATGGAAGAACCTGGCTTGTGCGCCCATTCTTGCTTGGATGCTTAGATGATTGACTCCTTGTTGTTGTCATTGAAAAATTTTCTACAGAATTTTGACGCAGGAACATGATGTATAGGTGGGAAGATTTGATTCCCACTTTCGGTGCCAAAGTATTTTACCCAAATTCTTTTTGATGATGAATCTAAGTAAAACCCCTAATGATATTGTAGGAAATTATTGAAGAAGATGGAGAAGATGATTGAGAGTTGATAATGGCTGCACTAAGTTGTTCTTAGCTACCTACATATGTACTTCAATTAGGTGGAATCAAGCCTTTATATTTACCTTAATTTAGGTTTGTAGATGGATTAGGGTTTAGAGTCCATGTTAAAGTTTAATTGTAGTATTCATTGCACTTGGACTTATTTGAGAGCACATGCTTCCTATTGTTTAGGAAACATGTATTGTAAGTGATGTAGAATTGTATTTGGCATAGGACTTTATAAATCTCTTCAATGATGTAAGATTATAAATTTACCCTTTATGTTTAACTTATGGATCATAAATAGAATCAAGCCCATAAGTTATAAATGTTGGAACGGGCCTAAGCCCATGAATGGAATGGGCTTGGGTCTAGGATTATATTGGATCTGCATCTTCATTTGGGACCAGTAAAGGGTGATCCATACAATAGTGAATATGGGACTTGCTTAACTAGCTAAGCACCTTGTAACTAAGTTGGGTGATATTATATCCCCTTGAGAGTTGGGACTTGGTCATCAAGTACCCAATCCAACAAATAGGATTTACCCCAATGGACAAGGTTAACAAGCTCGTTGTTTTGTAGAGTTTGGATTGAATCAACATGGCTACATCTTGTTAATAAATTTTTTTATAATGTTTATTCTTGGGTTGTTAGAAAGATTGCATCTTGTTAATTCACTTTACCTCTAAAATTTGAAAAGGGACTATTCACCCTCATCTAGTCTCTTAGACATCGTTGTGTAGATTTTCTCAAATTACAACTTTTGGCAACATCTAGAGTCTTTCCCAACTAGAAATCAAAGCCTTCCATTGTCAAGCATTATGTGGTTGAACAATCTCCATTTATTTTCTAGTGGTTATCATTGAAAGTTTTTTTTTTTTCTTATTACTTATG
>JABWDY010025799.1:7591-27203 GCA_013358455.1 Thalictrum thalictroides | reverse complement strand
ATCTGATTTTCCGAGTATTTCCAAACATTATAAATTTTCATTTGGATTTGAAGTAATATTGTAGGCAAAAACCTTTCTCAAAACATACAATGGCATCTGCCATAAGTAAAACTCTATAATTAATCTTAGTACATACCTTTTGTTCCTTGACAACTTAGCATTAGGTATCATTTGATTTACCCATAGTGAAGATAAATAAACTATAAACAATATAAAACCAAGAATAACGTCGACTCAGATTGTCAATATACATTTTATTTTGGTTGGTATATAGCTTGTTACTCATCTGTTGATATGTATACCATCTGGACAATGTCAGGAACCCATAACATAATACTTCGTCGTAATGCCTCTTAGATAACTTTTTTTTCTGAATTGCAGGTGTCAGTTGAGCTCAACTGGTAAAACCTTTGGGTGATGATACCTGAGGTCTGGGGTTCGAATCTTGATAGCATTACCGAGTTACAAATCTCATTAAAAATAGATTTCCTATAATAATTTTTGCAAGTGTCAGTTGAACTCAACCGGTAAAATCTTTGGATGATGATACCAGAGGTCTGGGGTTCAAATCCTGCTAGCATTACCCAGTTATTGATCTCATTAAAAATAGGTTTACCATAACATATATTTTTTTTTATTTTAAGAAGCTTCAATGGGGACAATATTACGGCAAAATTACTATTCATCCCGGTTTTACTGTTCATCTTCTTAAAAAACCTTAATCTAGCCATATTTTAATCTTTGGATTGTTAATTTTAATTAGTATGGCTCTTTCTGATTTAGCAAAGGAACAACAGTTTCTTATGAAAAACATTGAAGGTTCTGATTGTATGAGTGATTTGATGGCATGGAGGATGAAGAACTCATGGCTTTAGAGTTTGGATTGATGGCGAAGTATGGCACAGGTTCCTTCGAGAAGCTATACAAAAAACGACTTGAAGAGATAAGGCAGGAACAAGGAATCATGGAAACAGATCTGGATTCCATGACAGATATATAAATGTAATATCTTGTGAATTGTGACAAAAGAGGACAAAATGGTCATTTCACATGTACTATAAGTTATGAGTCCTTGTAACAGTCCTAAGTCTTGTTTTGAGTGTTCCCATAACGCTTCGGAGCTGAAGACCTCAAGACTTGACGCGTGTGGCAACAATCAAAAGGAAAAAATCAAGGTAGTAGGGCATTTGGTCATCAGTCCACTGATTAAGGAAATGAACTTGTGATTATGCGTTCAATCGACTGACCAACATCTTGATTTTCTTCTAATTGGTCATTAGCCGACTGATAGACGAGCTGAATGTGTTCTTGGGCCTTGACACTAATCTGTATGC
Source organism: Thalictrum thalictroides (assembly GCA_013358455.1). Lineage (NCBI taxonomy): Eukaryota > Viridiplantae > Streptophyta > Magnoliopsida > Ranunculales > Ranunculaceae > Thalictrum > Thalictrum thalictroides. The sequence continues at coordinate 25,869 of JABWDY010025799.1, read as the reverse complement.
TCCGGCCCACTTCTCCAAAACTGTTTTTTGGTCAACCAACCTTGACCACGGATCAATTTGCTTTTGGAAGTATAAAAGCAACACTTGAAGCCTTAGAACATAACGATTTGGTATTGGTTTTCTAAGGATACAAGAGGCAAGAAACCCTAGCTTTGAGATAAAGCAAATTGAGAGACATCCATCCATCTTCTTCCTTTCACTCTAGTAATTCATTCCTATCCTTTTGAGTGTTGAGTAATTGTTTTATTGGGTGTTCTTATAAACCCAAGGTGAGCTTTTTAGTGTTTCTCAAATTTCCTTTGAGAGGAATGTAAGGGAGAAAATCCATTCTTGTTCTTGAAGCAAGTGTAGTTTAGGGTGATTGTGACTAAGCCCTACAAATCAAATCCAAGTGGTGGAAACTTGGTTGGGAGCTAAGGTAATTGCTCCTGTAACTTTCAAGTTTGTAAAACCAACGTCATAGGGAAGTAGTGTAGAGTGTTAGGTAAGCCTAAGCTTTGGGTTCTCTTAATACAAAGGAAGTACCTTGAAGAGTGGATGTAGGCACACCTTGCCGAACCACTATAATTTTTGGTGTTGTGGTTTGCTTTCTTTATCTTTAAGTTTACTTTGTGCTCTGGTTCTTTGATAGTTTATTGTCTCTAGACATCTTTCTACCTATCTTCTAGTAGGTTGTATGTTGGTGAGGAAAGGGTGAGGGTACCTCTTTCTCTACTCACCCCCTCACTATCCACAACAACCTGTAACTAGGTGGGAACTCTTAGTTCAAAGGATTGAGTGAGTTCTTTCTTACTTAATCCTAAGTGAACAAGATCCCAAGGACTAGTAGATTGTTTGGTAGTTGGTTGTTGAGACTTACAACTATCTTAGATAGTTCTCTTTTATGTGCTTGCTTGTGTGTTGGTTGTACTTGCTTGTTGTTAGATTAGCTTCGGGTTGTTCTTTTTTTCCGTATTTATATTGCCCTTTAGCTAATCTGTAATATCTGTTTATTTGTTAATCTGATTTGTGGATCACTTAAGTTGTAGATTTTTTAAAAGGGACTATTCACCCCCCCCTCTAGTCTGTTGGACACCATTGTGTAGATTTCTCAATTGGTATCAGGGCGGGTTGCTCACAAAAGGTTTCAAAACCTGAGTAAAAGATCCGCACGATGATGTCCACCACTGAGGGTAGCACTGTGAACAAACCTCCTCTCTTTGACGGAAAGAATTACACCTTTTGGAAGTTAAGGATGAGAATCTTTCTTAAGTCCCTGGACCTAAAATATTTGCATGTGGTAGAAAATGGTTATGTAGAACCCACAATCACCTGATAAATCTACACAATGGTGTCCAACTACTAGAAGGGGGGGGGGATGAATAGTCCCTTTTAACAACTTACTAGCTACAAGATTCACCCAACAGATAAAACTGACAAAAATAGATTAGCTCAGGATAAAACAAATCCGGAATTAAACAACTATCCAAAGAAAACCAACTACAACATGTACATTCAATAAACATTTATCATAATGGAGAAGACAAAGAAAGATAGTTCAAATCTCTACAATCAACACTCAAGCAATCAACTAGTCCTTGGATCCTTGTTCAACATAGGTTAAGAAATATAAATCTCTCTTAAGCTCTTGAACTAAAAAACCAAATCCAAGTTCTAGGTTTGTTGTGGAGTGTGAGGGGGTGAGTAAAGAATGAGGCACTCTCACCCTTTCCTCTACCAACAACACAAATTTACTAGTAGATTGATAGGATGGTTTAAAAAGATTTTAAACTAACAAACAACAAAAGCATAAATAAGAAACTCAAAGAAAAAGTAGTAAACCACAACACCAAGATTATAGTGGTTCGGCAAAGGTGCCTACATCCACTCTTCAAGTTACTTCTTTTTATTAAGAGAATCCCAAAGCCTAGGTTTGCCTCCTCAAGCTCTACACCACTTCCTTTAGTGTTGGATTTACAACTTGAATAATGTAGGAGCAAGTCCCTTAGCCCCTCACCAAGTATCCACTACTTGGGTTTTGTTGTAGGGTTTAATCTCAATCACCCTAACCTAGATCCTCAAATCTAGGGTTTTACCAAATTGTTCCAAGAACAAAGATTAAGTTTTTCTCTCTACAATCCTCTTGACAGGACAAATGAGAAATCAAAGAGTCACGATGGGTTTATAAAACACCCACAAATAACACTCAATCAAACTCTAAATATTTTTGAATTGATTAGCTTGAGTGAAGGAATGAAGATGGGAGGATTTCTCACAAAATACTCTCTCTTGGAAGCTAGGGTTCTTGCCTCTTGAATGCCTTTGAAAAATCAACCAAATCCTTGTGTTGTTTTGCTTGAAGTGTTTCTTATATACCCCTTTGGGTCAATAGATCCGTTGGTTCAAGTATTTTGACCAACTACCAACTTGAGAGGAATGGACTGGAAGAAACAGATCCGAATCAGGCCCATTTTGCATTTCAGCCTGTCAGTCAGTCGATTGAAGGCCAAAGTCACCCAATTCCCTCATAAGGTCCGTCGACTGACTTTATAGGGTTACTGGAGCTTCAAATGGTCAGTCGACTAACTTTATAACCATGAATACCTTTCCTTGGCCAGTCTACTAACTAGCAAACATGTACTGCCTTGATTTTATCGATGTTGCCGATCGCGTCCTGTCTTGATGTCTTCAGCTCCAAAGCTTTACGAACATACTTACAACATGACTTAGACCTAATACAAGGACTAATTGAATACATTATATGTGAAAAGATCATTTTACCCTTGTTTGTCATAATTCACAAGATATAACATTTACAATCTCCCCCTTGGGAACTTGTGACAAAAACACATATGAATATACAGAACACATGTTTATAGCATTACAACACATTAATGAGTCACTTGTAGGCAACAGCTCCCCCTCAACCTCAGCCCCCCCTTAGTATGTGGATATAGATAAAATCTTAGAAGGCAAACTCACATACTAGGGTTAGATAACACATATATGTATAAGATACATGAGGAGCATAAGAACCATCACTTATGAAAGAGAACATAAGTATGAACATGACACATAACCATCAACCATATTCATATATCTCTTCTCCCCCTTTTTGTCAAAAGTTGACAAAGGGTCTCTGCTCAAACATATAAAAAAATCTCAGGGGATGTCCATCCATGAACAAACCACCTTGATCATGCTGCAAGGAAAGTTAGTTTAACCAACATAAGATAAACCAATTGATAAAACATGCAGAAACCAGGGTTAACCAACGGAGATATATGCTAGTAAGTCACAAACACAAAAAGATATCCAGAATAAATATGGGTGTGTGAAGCATAACCAAACTGATGTGTACAACATATACAACTTCATGATATCCAAACAAGAGAATAAGAACATAAACCCTGATATCATGTATATATGCATCCATCCAGAGCAAGTGATATAAAAACATATGTAATCATAACAACAAACCATCACATGCTATAGGAAGAAAAAACTGAACCATTCATAGATAAAAAACATATCATAAGTTTTCCAAGTACACACCAACTAAAAACAATTAAAAACTAATACCAAAAGATAACAACTAAGATGCAAAATACCTAAACAAAACAAAACAGACACAGGACACATCCTAGACAACCTCCAGGGGGACCTAATTAAAATTAGGTCGGTCATCATCGATCCTTGTGTGTCTCCTAGCAAGCACTACTCAAACACCAGAACCACCAGCACCTGGATGTCCACCCTGATGGCCAGAATCATAGACATGTGAACCCGGGAACCTCGACTCATCCTCGTTTGTAGACCTCCGCCAAGACGGTAACTGATGGAGCCTCAGGTCTCTGACGTAGTCGCTCGTCTGCTGTATCTGTCGACCCTGAGCAACAATAGTAGCCTGCATGTCCTGTATACTCAGGGTCTGCATCTGCATAACCTCCTCCATCCGGCCAAAGTAGTCCAGGACTCTATCCTCGAAGTACGGCTCTCCTGGTCCCTCTGGAATCTTCATAGCCTTCCATGTCTTCTTGTTGAGTGCTTCCATTGCACTGACCCAGACTGTAGACTCACTCAGTATACCCTCAAGAACCGTTTCCTTTATCAGAGCTTCGTATAGCAATGCATTGTTTACTGCTCCATCATATGCATTAGCCATCCTGTACCAAACTATAAGAGCCACATCAATCTTCTCTCCTAGAGTTGCTCTCCATAGCCAGAAAGCCCCATCCTTCTGAATCTCAGCAAGAGTGCTAGTCTTATAGCATCCATGCCCGGAGTCAGGCACAAGGGGTGTGAGACCCTGAACTCAGGTGCAGGTCTCTCAAAGCCAAACCTGTCGGCTAAGAACTCAGGGGTAATCTCCACAACAGATCCGTACGTAAAGGTCTTGAACAAAGGTGGATCGTTTGAGATCTCTGACATATTGGAGTATAAGTAATAAGAAGTCAGTTTGTGGCCTTTGCTCTCAATCCCATTGAATACAGAAAGACCAGAAGAATATAGTAGATGCTCTAGATCGTAGGCCTCAAGATCTTCAACAACAACAACCCTCTCAATTGATATGGGGCTGCGAGAGAACTTCCTAGTAAAATGATCTCTAGCAGTAGAGGATGGATGAAAAGTAGAAGGTGTTTCTCCTGCAGAATGCGAAGGAAGAGAAGCTACAGAAGATGGAATAGAAGAAGAAGAAGGACCATAATTTCTGGCTCTTTTCGGTGCCATTGATGAATAAAAGAAGAACAAACAAAGAGATAGAAAGATAGATCTGGATATAAATGTGAAGAAGAAGAGTTTTGTAGGCTAGGGTTTTGAAACTTTGTTGAAAAAAATGTTTGAACTAGGTTAAGATCTAAGAGATAAAGGAAAAGACTTTTTATATATAACGATTCGGTTACTGGATCTCGTACAACCCAAGTTCAGGTACACGGTCAGTCGACTGAAGAGAAGAATGATTTGCAAAGAACGAGTCAGTGGACTCACCCTTTTGCCCAATTCAACCTATACACAGTCATTCGACTGACTCTATAGGGGTGGGCTTCAAAGGGTCAGTCGACTAACTCTTTAGGTCAATGAACTCCTTTGTGGTCAGTCGACTGACTCTATACTGCATACTGTTTTGATTTCGTCGATCCCGGTTGTTGCCGATCGCGTCCAGTCTTGATGTCTACAACACCGAAGCTTTACGGACACACTTACAATATGACTTAGACCAAATACAAGGACGCATTACATACATTACATGTGAAAAGACCATTTTGCCCTTGTTTGTCACAATTTACAAGATATAACATTTACATCACCTCCACTGTAGGTGGTGTGATGAAGACCTCTATTGATCCCATTGACACATGGTCTCAAGCAGAAAAAGATCTTGAGCATGCAAATGCTCGGGCCTTGAATGCTATTAATTGTGGAATTTTTCCTAAGGAGTTCAAATCTATCATGACTTGTGAAACCGCCAAAACGGCTTGGGATATTCTGGAGCTCTCTCTTAAGGGCACTTCACAAGTGAAAGACTCTAAGCTCTAGATGCTCACAAGCCAATTTGAGCGCATGAAAATGGAGAGTAATGAGAACTTTGGAGATTTCTGGTTGAGACTTCAAGATTGCACTAACTCCATGTGGGGTCTTGGTCAAGAAATCGATAATTCTATGATCGTCCGTAAAATCCTTTGCTCTCTACCGGATAAGTTTGATCCTAAAGTAACAGCCATATAGGAAGCCAAAGATGTGGGTAAACTTGACCTAAAAGAACTTGTTGGTTCCATACAGACCTTTGAGCTCATAATAGCTCCTTGTGCTTCTAAGTCTGAAAGCTCAAAACTGAAAAATCTATAGCTTTTAAATCTACAATTTCGAATGTCTCTAATGATGATCTTGCTTTGATGGAAAAAAGAATGGGTAAGATGTACAGGAAAGACAAAAACTTCATGAGGAATCATTGTACATCTTTTCCCCCAAATGACAAGAATTCATCAAAGTTTGAAAGAAAGAAAGGGCAAGTGTCAAATGATAAGAAATGTTATACATGTGGAGGAATTGGGCACATATCTACAGTGTATCCCAATAACAGCTCTAGACCCAAGGCCGTGAAAGCTACAGCAGCATCTGATTCAGATAGAGAGACTGACTTTGACTCGTTAGATGACGAGGACTCCACCTCGAAGAGAGCTCTAATGGCTATCTCCCGTACTCAACCTGAATGTGAGACCACAGGTCTAGAAAGTGAAGATAGTGACTATGAATGTGACGCTAAAGATGGAGATCTCTAGTTTGCCTACAATGAACTCTATGAAGAATATAAGAAGGCGGCAAAGAAACTAGAAATCAGCAAAGCTAAAGTCAAAGATCTGAATGACAAGTGTCAAGTTCTTCAAGCAGACAAAAAGGGACGTCAAAATCAAGCCATAAATTTCAAGTCCTCTTTATAGTCTATCTCTGATGAGAAGCAAATTTTATCTCTGGAGTTGAATCGAACGGAGATATCTATAGGGAAGTCTACTCCGAACTCTGAGACACTGAATCTAGACCATCTTCTTATGGTGTCTAAGAGAACTCATGACATGATCGGACTAGGCTACAGGGCTGCCAAAGAGATACAACCTTCTGTAGCAAGACAAGGCATGATTCAACAACATAGAGTCCGAAGCTGTTACTTCTGTGGTCAGCCTGGACATATCCAGAGATTTTGCAGGAAGAGACGAGCCAACAAGAAGATCAACAGAGAATCTGAACTGAGAAGGACAGTGGCTTCACTTGAAGCCAAGAGGAAAAATCTTAAACTTCTAGTCAACAAGTCCTCTATAGAGAAAGTCATTAAAGTATGGCGACCAAAGAAGCTGACCACATCTACATGCTCAGTTGACACACTTACGGAGAATCTTGTGAGTCCTAATACTTCACTCAGCACTGATGACAGAAACACTGCTACTTGCCTTGCATTCTTGGCTAAAATTTCTCACAAAGGAAAGGAAGTAGTGCCGGGAGTCTCAAAAAATGAAGATTATGTTGAAGGAAGTGAAGTACAAAGTGACTACTACTATGTGATAACTAATTATGAAATGTACCGAGAGTGGTATGACTTGTCTAAACAGCTTAGTCAACTTAAAGTCAAGCACAAGGATCTTCTGGAAGAATTTGCTCGAGTACAAGATGATCGAGAAGACGCATATGATCGCTTGAAGGCTGAGCTAAGGCAGTCTCTCATGGGAAAACTGTTCTATCAATCTCTATTTCTGGGAGTCAGCCATCCAAGCATCATTCTCTCACTTCCAGAAGACGTGTACATTCATCTGGCTTGGATGTCTCAGGTATATCAAAAGAACTTCTTTGTAACATGGTCAATGCGAGCCTTCATATTCCTATGAGTATATATGCTCGATCAGTTCCTAAGTCTTATATGAGGGAACATCTGTTTACTCCATCTCCTTTCTAGTTCATAAGAGTTCTTCCTAGGGTTCACTAGTACTTGTGTGCCAAGTGGACCCTCTCACTGAACTATGAGGCATTTGATCCCCTGTACCCCTTTGAATATTCCAGTTTGGGGTACGTAGGCAGTTACTTGTTAGAGACAAGTAGTGCGATGCCGAAATATAAGTTTTACTTCCTTGGTTGTATTTCTTAAATTTGTTTTCAGTGATAATTCACGTTCTATCTTGAGTGTTTAAGGTAACATGAAACTCATGAGCTTAAAGTGAATCCAATCTTATGCCTGGTCTCTCCAAGATGTGAAAGGGTTACTCTTGTTGGTATCGTATTCATATCATGTTCTTGGTATTGTTGGTATATCTTCCTTGTGTGAACACCTTGATCTGTGAGTTCAAAAGCAAGATAAGCGTGAGTGAACATAAATGGAAGTGGTCGGCATGTCTCAGACACGAATGAAAACTATGTGTATCTTTGTGGTTGGCGTAGTTTAGGCATGAGTGAAGATCATGTTAATTCCTATGTTATGGGCACATTTCTCATGTTGGTGAACTTATTTGATCAATGTGTTCTTTGAGAGTGTTTTCCATGTTACATCATATTTGTGCTTGATAGTATGTTGTGTTTTTCTCGTTATATCTTGTGATCATGCTCATGTTCTACCATGCTTATATGTGTTCATGTTGCATTTTATCTTGTTGCATGCATTGGTAGGGTGTCATAGATGACTCCAAAGCTGAGATCCTGTGTGTGTGACCTATCGAGTATGAAAGACACCTTTTTTGATGGGGTTGAGCTGTACGTGACAACGAGACATAGTGATCAGACTTCCATTGCAAATTTTATGGAGGAGGTGATGCAGATGCAGATTTTGAGCTAACAGGACATGAAGACTACTACAGCAGCTCCTGAGCAGACAGTTGCAGCAGATCAGTGACTATTAGAAACCTCAGGATGCGTCTGATGCCTACCTTAAGGAGAAGTATGAGGGTATTCATGTCTATCATCATTTAGGTGGTGCTGATGGCTCAGGAATAGGAGCTTGAGTAGTACTTAACAGGAAACACTCTTAGATCAATGATGACCGACCTTATTTCAATAAGGTCCCCCTGTGGAGGTCATCTAGGGTTGAGTCCTTGTGTCAGTATGTCTGTTTTTGTTTTAGTTGTTAGGTTTATGTTTTCCGTTTTTGCATTTCAGTTGGTATCAGGATATTTATCTTTTGGTTGATGTGTTTTTAAAACCTTATTTTATATAGTTATCTATATGGATGGTTTAAAGTTTTCCTATACCATATGATGTTTTGTTCTTTTTCATACATATCTCTTCTATCTCTTGCTATGGATGGATGCATGTACCTATGATATATTGGTTTTTTTTTTAACCTTTTTCCCTTGTTTGGATATCATGGCTATGTATATGCTGTACACATCATTTTTGTATGCTTCACACACTCCTGTTGTTCCTGGATACATGTTTGTGATGTGTGTGAATCGCTTGTAAGCATGTATCCCTGTTAGCTTGCCCTGGTTTTTACAGTAGTGGTTTGTTCATGTTGGGACATCCATGAGGATCTTTTAGCTTGTTTGAGTAGGGACCCTCTGTCAACATTTGACAAAAAGGGGGAGAAGGGATATATGAATATGATGATGGATGATATTTTTGATGGATATTGTTCCATAAGGGATGGTTCTTGTTTATCTTTTATTCAAGTGTGATCTAACCCTAGTATGAGTTGTTTGCCTTTGAAGTTTCATTTATAAGCACATACTTAGGGGGAGCTAAGGTTGAGGGGGAGCTAAGGTTGAGGGGCAGCTGTTGCCTACAAGTGACTTATTAATGTGCTGTAATGATATCAACATGTGTAATGTATAATCATATATGTTTTTGTCACAAGTTCCCAAAAGGGGAGATTCTAAATGTAATATCTAGTGAATTGTGACAAAAGAGGACAAAATGGTCATTTCATATGTACTATAGGTTATGAGTCCTTGTAACAGTCCTAAGTCTTGTTTTGAGTGTGCCCGTAAAGCTTCGGAGCTGAAGACCTCAAGACTTGACGCGTGCGGCAACAACCGGAAATGAACTTGTGATTATGCCTTCAGTCGAATGACCTCAAGACCTCAAGACCTCAAGGCAGTAGGGCATTTGGTCATCAGTTGACTGACCAAGGAAATGAACTTGTGATTATGCCTTCAGTCGAATGACCAATTAAGGTTCCTCTAACCCTATATCATCAGTGATTGATCAACAACTTGATTTTCTTCTAATTGGTCATCAGTCGACTGATTGACGGGCTGAATTTTATTTTGGGCCTTGATACTATTCTGTATACTCCGGCCTACTTCCCCAAAACCGCTTTTTGGTCAACCAACTTTGACCAATGGATCTATGTGCTTTTGGGAGTATAAAAGCAGCACTTGAAGCCTTAGAACATAAGGATTTGGTATTGGTTTTCTAAGTATACAAGAGGCAAGAAACCCTAGCTTTGAGATAAAACAAATTGAGAGAAATCCATCCATCTTCTTTCTTTCACTCAAGTAATTCATTCCTATCCTTTTTAAGTGTTGAGTGATTGTTTTATTAGGTGTTCTTATAAACCCAAGGTGAGCTTTTTAGTGTTTCTCATATTTCCTTTGAGAGGATTGTAAGAGAGAAAATCCATTCTTGTTCTTGAAGCAAGTTAGTGGAAAACCCTAGATTGGAAATCTTGGTTAGGGTGAGTGTGACTAAGCCCTACAAATCAAACCCAAGTGGTGGAAACTTGGTCAGGAGCTTTGGGAATTGCTCCTACAACTTTTAAGTTTGTAAAACCAACATCATAGGGAAGTGGTGTAGAGTGTTAGGAGGCTAGCCTAAGCTTTGGGTTTTTTTAATACAAAGGAAGTTGCTTGAAGAGTGGATGTAGGCACACCTTGCCGAACCACTATAATCTTTGGTGTTGTGGTTTGCTTTCTTTGTTTTTAAGTTTACTTTTTCCTTTAGTTCTTTGATAGTTTATTATCTCTATACATCTTTCTACCTATCTTCTAGTAGGTTGTATGTTGGTGAGGAAAGGGTGAGAGTGCTCTTTCTCTACTCACCCCCTCGCAATCCACAACAACCTGTAACTAGGATTGGGAACTCTTAGTTCAAAGGATTGAATGAGTTCTTCCTTTCTTAATCCTAAGTGAACAAAATCACAAGGACTAGTAGATTGTTTGGTAGTTGGTTGTTGAGACTTACAACTATCTTACATAGTTTTCTTTTATGTACTTGCTTGTGTTGTTGTTATACTTGCTTGTTGCTAGATAAACTTTGGGTTTTTCTTTTATTCCGCATTTATATTACCCTTTAGCGAATATATAATATCTGTTTATCTGCTTTGTGGATCACTTAATTGTAGATTTTTAAAAAGGGACTATTCACCCCCTATTTAGTCTGTTGGACACCATTGTGTAGATTTCTCAAGATATCCGTGAGAGGCTTGTTCATGTTAACACTAATTTGAATATAAATTTTGTTACACCGGATAAGCAAGGCAGTCATGAACATGAAGGTGGTTCTTCAGCTTGCAAGAAGGGTACATTAACAAAAATAACAAAGGAAGCTATGAGCAGCAAAAATAAAACTAAAGCTGGAGGCAACCATGAACGTGGGAACTCCTTAAGCTTGAAGAAGGGTTTCCTTTTTGGGAACCTTAGTGCAACAAGGAAACTTACCAAGTCTGTTGAGGTAAGGAGTCGTGATATGGGGAACTTTAACGGGAATGGAATTACTAATTGTCCTACGGAAATTGGGATTCCTAATATAGATGCAAACCATGGGATAGGGAGTCCTAATACTGATCGGAGTAGGATTACTTGGGAGGCTTGCTTGTACAGCCTGGCTCTCATGTTAGTGGCAATGCTACTCATGCCACGAGACAAGTCCTAATCGAAGCACAATTCCTAGTACGATCCTACTAGTGATGCGAATGGACAACCTGGCACTCAAGTTATGCAAGAAGAAATCGAACTGGTTTTAAACAACCATGAACCTAATACTGATCTAATTAGGACTTCTAATAGTGGCAACACGTTGAAGGAAACTTGCTTGATTACTGTTGAAAAATCAAAGCCTGTTCATGAAAATTCAAATCTGGAAAAGAAGGAAGGGCAAATTTAAGACGTAGGGTTACATGGTGGAAACAATAATAACTCGATTGGTTCAGGGAAAGCTCTTGTGCATGCAATCGAAGAAGGAAGTCAAACTCAAAACCCTAAAACATCATGGTGCTTTATGTTGGGAAAGACAAGCTGTGAGCAAGAAGAATCTGCTTTATTATGCACCAATCATTGTTGAAGGTAAACCTGTTGTACATGTCAATTCATCCCAGTTTACACACCTTCAAAAACGTTATGAAAACCTTATCATAAGGGGGTTTTGTTGGAAAAAAAAAATTACCTTTTGGGTTTGTTAGGGAGACACTTACAAGAACATGGAGATTGAAGAACAACTTCATTATGAAAATATATGGGGAAACAATGTTCTCATTCCAATTAAGGAGTGATGAGGATAGAAAGCAAGTGCTTGAGATGGGTTAATTACATAGCATCTCAGTTATTTGTTAAAGCAGATTTCAATGATTTGAAAACCATACCAAACTGGGTTGTCATGAAAAAGTTCCCCATGGTTTGGTAGAGTTGCAAGCACTATTGGCACACCATTGTTTATTGACAAGCTCTCGGAGGCAATGGTCAAGACTTCTTATGCTCGGGTATGTGTAGAAATTGACACAAAATGCACCTATCCAGAACATATAATTTAGATTTAGAAGTAGTTTTTAGGGTATATGGAGTCAGACTAATAAAATGCTTACTTGGAACCATATGTCATCCACTTTATTTGGAACTGAAGTGAATTGGTGTGTCGGTGCATTTATTTGAACAGAATGCAAACTGAATTGTTTCTCCATTGCTTATTCAACTAGAGCATACAACATTAGAGATGATTCAAATTGTATTCAGATTATAAATAGGATGCCCATTTACTAAACCTACATATCAAAATTTACCAAACTTGCTTCAGAGTTGAGGTAAAAGGGTCTCTGCATCATATATGATAAATAAATAAAAACAAATTTATGAACAACGGTATCTCATTACATGTACAATTGTACAAATTATAGTGTTGATCAACTAATAATCATTTGATTATCCAACCTCTATATTCACCTAAGCTTCCAATCAGGATAGAAAATTGTATTATCGATTATACTCATTTGGAAAGAGAGATGTTGCAGCAGATTCTTGCCAAAATGAGCTATTGATCGAGTTAATAGAGAAAGAACTTATTAGCACCGTTAAAAGCAGCGAGATAGTGGCAATGATAATGAAAAATTAGCTAGACAGGTCTGACCTGCTTTAGGTGTTTTTTCTTGCTATTAGTGGGTGTTTAACCAACATCAGCATCACAAGAAATCTTCTTCCAAACTACCCTTGCACCCGGAGCCAACTTCTTTTTACCGATAGAAAATAGTTTTCGGAATCCAATACCTTAATCTTCATCCAATTTCTTTCTTATCCAAACCTAGCATCATCAAGAATCTCTTCTCTTCGACACAACCTAGTTTGAAACCTGGAGTCAACTACAAAATGTATGGGTAAATTAAGTATAATTTTTGTTCAGTCCTTCGAGACTTAATTTGGCACTTGCAGATGTTTGTGACAAATATTTTAATTGCTTTGAGTCTAATGCGAATCCACTTGTGGATAAAGAAGAGTAAGTTTTGTAGGTTTTAATTCAGAACAACTTATACACAGTTGTTGTCGCCAATTTTGGTAAAAGGTTGTATTCGTGATATGTATCCAAACGGGCTAAGCTTTTAGGACTCAACTCACTCGACTACACTCTCACTCACACTCGTCTTACCCAAACAGTGATTTCAAAATAAATTTATAAAGTTCCCTTGTGCTACTAATTAAACTACAAATAGTATAATAATAAGAAAAGGGTATCGAATCCACTCACCCAAGAATTGGGGACCTAAACACAAACTAGAATCAAGACGATGAATGATGTCGTTTATGGAGGAACTTATGAATGATTGTTGTTTTGAAAGAGTTTTGATTTGTAGAGATGAATTTTTATTAAAACTAAATTAAATTAAACTAAAGCAAATATAGTAAAATTAGGGTTTGTGAATATGGAATGAAGGTGGGGTTTTACTTCGCCATCCAAGGTAAATATCAAACTTTGTAATGCATTTGTTTCTCATGCGCCAACTATCTCTATCTCTATGCTATAGTTGGTAGTGAGTTCCCTCTCGTCTCGATGTCGAAACTCACCCACCTTAAGAACGACTAGAGTCTTTGTAGGGAATTCTTCTAAAAATTCCTAAGGGCCTCAAGATGTAAAATAATGACCCTCAACCTCTCATCTTGATACTGTCGATAGCAAGTAAAATCTTACACCTTTTACTAAATATATATAATTAACCTTTGTCTCTCTCGATGCCAAAACAAGTTAATGAATGCACATGAGGTATGAAACTCACTACAAATGTAAAAAGATCTTTCCTTTCATATGGGTATTAAGAACAAAGAGTAAAAACTATTCCAAGGTGATCAATCCTAAAATAATTACCTTTCGTTTAAGGAAAATGAAACACATATTGAAAATTCTTCTACTTGCCTATTAGGCTTGTAAAATCCCATGAAGGGTTGAGCTCATGGTGCTTGAGGTGATGATGATGATGGTTGTAGACATAATAAAAGAATTAGAATTGAATACGGAAAATAAAACAAACATAAAAGAAATAAAACTAAAGACTTGCATTAATAAAAATAAATATTCTTCATACACAAAACCTAAACCTAAGTTGAAACTCTCAATGTTGCAGAAAGCATACTTTAATTTCGTGGAAATTCGCTCAATCACTTCTGTCGGGGCTTACCGTTTTTTTCTAAAATACGCTTAATTTCTCTATTATATATCTCAACTTGACCATTAGTTTGTGGATGATAAGGTGTGGCTATTCTATGTGTGACACCATATTTTGTACAAAGCGCTTCAAAAGATTTGTTACAAAAATATGATCTTTGGTCACTTATAATGGCTTTAGGTATCCCAAACCTAGAAAAATATTTTCTCTCAAAAATCTTGTTACTATTTTTTTTTTCCTAGTTGGGATAACTTCAATCCATTTAGAAACATAGTTTACCGCGACTAGAATGTATAGGAAACCGTTGGAAGAAGGGAATGGACCCATGAAATACCCCAAATATCGAAAATGTCAAACACTAAAATGTATTTTTGTGGCATTTCATTTCTTTTAGAAATTTTTCCTAATTGTTGAAATCGGTGGCAATTTTGGCAATAAATATTAGCATCACGATGTAGAGTTGGATAATAAAATCCACTTTGGAGGACTTTAGCCGCAGTTTTATTTGCACTAAAGTGTCCACCACAAGCTTGGCCATGACAAAGGGACAAAATATCTATTTGTTCCCAATTTGGTATACATCTTCGTATTATTTGGTCACGACAATACTTGAATAAATATGGTTCATCCCAAAAGTAGTATTTTATCTTAGATTTAAATTTTTCTCTTTCTTCCTTACTCCAATGGTATGGTATATACTCAATGATGAGGTAATTCACTATATCTGCGTACCATGGAGTTTCTAAGATAGCAAAAAGATCTTCATCTGGGAAAGTATCACTAATTTCACCTTTTTCCTCATTTTCTAAATTTGGCCTAGAAAGGTGGTCGGCCACAACATTTTCACATCTTTTTTTATATTTTATTTCTAAAGAGAACTCTTGGAGTAATAAAAACCATTTTTATTAATCTTTGCTTAGTTTCCTTTTTTCGATAAAAGATATCTAAGAACGGCATGATCGGTGAAGATAGAATTGTTTGGGAACCTATCAAGTATGGTCTAAATTTTTCAAATGCAAAAACAACGGCTAACATTTCTTTCTCGGTCGTTGTATAATTACGTTGATCTTCATTTAATGTTTTGCTAGCATAATAAATTACAATAGGTATGTTGTTTTTTCTTTGCCCTAAAACTGCACCAACGACATAGTCCGATGCATCACATATTAATTCCAACGGAAGAGACCAATCCGGAGGTTGGATTATGGGAGCAGAGGTCAAGGAAGTTCTTAAATTTTTTTTTTGATTGGAAAGCGGGGTTGTTACAGGGGTCCACTACCCCGTTTCATAAAGAATCATAAAGGGAGCATTACAATCTCTTATAGGCAGTGCCTATACTATCATCATACACAATTTTCCTAATATCCTCTGAGAAGGAACTAGGTACAATGTCAACATAATCTACTGTAGGAATCTGTGAAGCTAATGCATCAGCTAATTGATTAGCTTATCTGTAGGTGAGAATGATCTGGAACTGCTGTAGCTGTGCTATCATAGATCGGACCCTCCTTTTCATGTGCTTAGCTTGCCATGGAACTGCTTTGTTGTTTATGAATGCTACCACATTCTCTGAATCTGTTATTGCTTCAAGGTTTTGGACCCCATGCATGAGTGCTAAATGGATCCCTTTCTCCAAGCCCTGGAATTCAATCAAAGCAATACTATTATAGTTTGATTTCCCTTTTGCTGCTGCTAGTACTTTCCCTTCCTTGTCTCTTAGAACTGCTGCCCAACCTCCTAGTGCTCCCTAAAGAGTCCCATTTGTGTTAAGTATTGTTTTGCTATGATTTGTTGGTCTCTCCCATTTGCACCACTTTGCTTGGTAGTGGTTTGTTGAAATCTGAATATCCCATATGTCCTCCATTCTCTGCCTATCTGGTCCATAGTCCATACTGAACTTGAGTGACTGAAGCTTTGTCTTAACATCAACTCCTATATTTTTTGCCACTCTAGTTGCTAGTGAATCTTGTTGCTTGAAGATCCTTGCACTTCTTTCCCTCCAAACCCAGTACACATAGGCATTAAAGCATAGCCTAAGTGCAGTTGATTCTATGCTCTTACCAGTGCTTGTAGTGATTAACCAGTGGAGTTCTTGATCCCATGTTACTGCTCTATTCCTTGAATATCCTGCCTTGTTCGAAATTGTAGCCCATACACTCTTTGAGAAATTGCAATTGTAGAAGAGGTGCTCCTCAGTCTCAGAATGCTGCCAACATAATACACAAGTGTCTATTTGTAACACACCCCATTGTCTCAACTTGCTTTGTGTCTTTAGTCCTCTTTTCAGCACCATCCAGGTTGTAAAAGAATGCCTTGGTATCCTCCTTGAAAACCAGACTAGCTTACTCCATGTAATAGGTGGTTTTGTTTCTCTAATAGCCTCATAAGTATGTTTCAAGCTGTAATCTCCAGACACAGATGGTGCCCAAATAACTTCATCTGGACCCCCACCTATGAGAATGCTTTCTTTGTGCTTGCCTGGCAATATCTTGAATAGAATTCTCACTTGCTCAGGGAACTCCCATATGTTGTCAACAATCATTTTAGAAACATTAGCATTCAATTGACATAAAGAGTCATACCTTAGAACATTAGGAAAATGTGCTCTAAGTATGCCAGTAGCCAGCCATGGGTCATGCCAGAACTTTGTGTTTTGCCCATTGCCAATAAGGTGCTGCACTAAGTACATGGCCTTGTCCCTTTCTTTAAGAATAGACCTACAACTCCATGAACAATCTTTGGAAGTTTTTAGCTGCCAAAAATTCCTCTCTTTGATGAGATGTTGCTTCACCCAGTGAACCCACATTGAATCTCTATGACTCACAATATGCCATAGATGTCTCATATTTGCAGCATGATTGGTAACCTCAAAGTCTCTTATGCCTAGACCCCCTTCATCATATGGAAAACACACATCTGTCCAGCTAATGCTTGCATGAGAATTTGTAGCATCAGGTCCCTTCCATAAGAAATTCCTACATATCTTGTTGATGTCAGAGATGATTTTTTGTGGAAGTATAAAGGCTGAGATCCAGAATACATTCAAATTGCTAAGTACTGACTTAATAAGCTGTAGTCTCCCTGCATATGACATAAGTTTCCCTTTCCAGTTTTGCAACTTTGAATTGAACTTCTGGATAAGAGGTAAGCAATCTCCAGCCTTAAGCCTTGTTGTGAACAAAGGTAAGCCTAAATATCTTACTGATAGTGCCCCCACTGAGAAGCCCACTGTGGAAATGATTTGTGCACATACATTAAGTTCCACTCCTGAGAAAAACAAGGAACTTTTTGTTGTATTGACCTCCAGCCCTGTACACCCTTTGAATTCTTCTAGAGACTCCTTTAAACACCTGGCTGTATTCCTATCCCCATGCATAAAAGCAATAAGATCATCTGCAAATGACAAGTGAGTAATCCTAGGATTCATATATCTGTAGTGTAGTATATAAGTGCCCTCTCTCACTTTATGAGCCAGTAGATCAGAAAACAGATCCATAACCAAAACAAATAAGTAAGGGGACATTGGGTCCCCTTGTCTTATTCAATTTTTGCCTGTGAAAAAACCATAGGAAGCTCCATTAAGCATAATAGAGTAGCTAGCAGTTTCCACACAAGTCATTATCCAATGTTGAAACCTTTGAGGAAGTCCTATTCTCTGTAAAGTATAGGCAATAGCTTCCCATCTTACAGAGTCATAAGCTTTCTTCAAATCAATCTTTGCAGCACACTTTGGAGAGGCACCATCCCTGTGATAGTTATGCAAGAGCTCATGGCAAAGTAAGATATTGTCCTGTATGTACCTTCCTTGTTCTCATATATCTTTCTTTGGACTGGAATATTATCAAATACATTACAATCCAAAGGAGGCATACTGTCTGGGCTATATAACGCTTTGTAATACTCCACACACTGTGCTCAAATAGCCTCCATGTCAGTAATTGCATTACCTGAAACATCAAAC
>JABWDY010025713.1:0-11057 GCA_013358455.1 Thalictrum thalictroides | reverse complement strand
GCGCGCGCCGCCGCCGCCGTCCGACCGGCCCGGCCCGGTTCGGTTTGGATTGGATTGGATTGGATCAAGACTTATCTTTGTGGACTTAAAGAGCAAGTAGTATCCAAATCCATATTGGTTTCCAAGTTAATGGGCTTTAGGTAATTGGGTATCCAAATCTGTTTTGGTTTCCCAAGTAAACCCTAATCCTAATTTCGTTTTTGGTTTCAAAGCAAACCCTAAACCTAATTTTCATCATCACGAAATCTCATTGCCTTTAAATAGAAAGTGTAGTCCTCATACACAGTAGACACAACACAATAGAATCACAGCATCTTCCTCCTTTTTCTCTGTCAGTAGTCTGTCCGTCTGTATTTGAGAGTGCAGCATAGATCAAGTTCGTCAGGCTTTTGCAGGGTGTGCTAAACGTCAGAAGTTGCAGTAGCAGTTGTATCCTGGGAGACTATTTGCTGGAAAACCGAAGCACATCGGGGCAAATTTTGTCTTAAGGACAGTGACCAAGTCACGATTCTGCTAAGTAAGTCTGTTCTTATTTTGATTACTACTTCATAATACTGTTAATGTGTTTTTTGGTGATTACAGCTCCTACATGTATATGTGAAATCAACTCATAGTTCTCATAAATAACGTAAAAATTGAAATTGAAAAATACCTGCGAATTGCGGTGTAGATCTGGAACGATAAACTGAATGGGGAAGGAGGCAAAAGGAGAAAGATGGGAAGAGAACTTATGAATGGGTGAATGGGGAGTATTTTCAACAACAATTTATAAATCTTGATTAGGGTTTGGCGGAGGAAATTTTTTATTTTGTATAGTAGATCATGGAGGGAATTTTTTATTACGCAGGATAATGAAAATAAAAATATAGTAGATCGCGCGCAATTGATCGAAACTGTAATGATTGTACTGACTAGGCTTAATCGAGGATGTCTTCCAGAGTTCCATGTAGTGGGTCGCTTCCACATTGTGGAATATAAGTTCCGCCACATCAGATCCACATTAACTCATTGATTATCTACTGTTGCACGGGAGAGAGAAATTTAGGCTTCCGTTCTACAAATCCCACATGTTAAACGACATTCTACTTATCCACAGTAGCTAGTGTTGGAGATGATATAGTCAACTGTCCCCACAAGCTGGCCCAACTCAACTGTCCAACTTAAGCCCCCAAAGATAGCTAATGGAAGCCCAAAATAAAAGTATCATCTTAATGGGTGATATTTCTACACAATAGTTCCCAAGCACTAGAAGGGGGGGGGTGAATAGTTATTTAAAAATTTACTAACAAAGATCACCCCCAATTGGTGTAACTGAGACAAACTGATGCTAACAGAGATATACTGATACAACCAAATATGCTTAAGATATACTAAGTACGGAATAAAGAGATCAATCCTAAGCAAGTCTCACACAAGAAGTAAAATCAACATACAAAAACAACATGGTGTAACAAAGGAATTAGTTATCAATCTCTACATTAATAATCAAAGCAACATCCTAGTCCTTGGATACTTGTTCAACTAGATCAAGATGGATAAATCAATCTTAATCAATGAACTAAGTAATCCAATCCTAGTTCTAGATTTCTTGTGGAGTATGAGGGGGTGAGTAGAGAAAGAGGCACTCTCATCCTTTCCTCTACCACAATACAAATCAACTAGATGATTGGTTGGATGGGATGTAGAGATCTCAAACAAACAAACAACAAAAGCATATAAAAAAACTTAAGTAAAAAGAAGCAAACCACAAGACAAGATTGTAGTGGTTCTACCAATGAAGCCTACATCCACTCTCCAAGTACTTCCTTGTATTAAGAATCCCAAAGCTAAGGTGATCCTCCTCTAGCTCTATACCAATCCCTTTAGTGTTGGATTACAACTTGAAAGAAATGAAGACAATTCCCTTAGTCTTCAAATAAGACTCCACCTCTTGGATTTGTAGTAGGGTGTAGTCACAATTACCCTAACCTAGATCCGCGGATCTAAGGTTTCACCAATCTTGTTGAAGAACAAATTGGAGTTTTCTCTCTCTCTTACAATAACCTCTCAAAGGTAGATAGAGAAAGGAATTTGAAGCTCTCTAGGGTTTATAGAATACCCACAATATACTCACAAAGGACAGATCTTAAGTTGGTTGAGTGGAGGAAGGAAGATGGATGATTTCTCTCTTGAAAACCTTTCTCACAAAGCTAGGGTTTCTCTCTTGAAAGCTCTTAAAGAAATAAACAAAATCCTTATGAAATCCATCTTGATGTGTTGTTTTTATAGTCGAAACCGTAAAAGATCCGTTGGTCAAAGTCAATTGACCAACTAGTGTTTTGACCAAGAAAACAGGATAAACCAGGGTTGAACCAGAGCAAACAACCAGGATTTCCCGTCAGTCAGTCGACTGACTGTTTAAATTACAAATGTTCCATTGTGGTCAGTCGACTGACTATATACCAAAGTCAACCATCTACTCATCAGTCGACTGACTTGAAAAACCTCTTCCAACCATTTGTCTTCAGTCGACTAATTTGAAAATCAGCTGCCTGCTTGACCTGCCTGCTTGACTCGGTTTTTGCCCGATTTTGCTCAATTATCGCCGATCGCGTCCATTCTTGATGTCTTCAGCTCCGAAGCCTTCCGAACACTTGTACAACAAGACCTGGACCTAATACAAGGACTCATAACTTTACTTTACATGTGAAATGTCCGTTTTACCCTTATTTGTCACAATTCACAAGATATAACATTTACATGCGCTTCATGTCTATCTTTCATGGTTTATACATGTTTGTGATCTATTTAAACTTATCTTGTTATATCTCATCATATGCTAGATCTTTCTACTTGTGTTGTGTGTTTTCATGCTTATATGTCTTCTCACATGAATTTGTGGCATATGGTGTGATCTTTGTTTGTGTTGTGAACTTCGCCATGCATGATAGTGTGCTTTTTGGTTGCTGAATCATTGGTGAAGACCAAAGGAATGTGGTCGACATGTTTAGATGTGAGTGGAGACCATATACCTAGTGGTTGGCATATCTAGGTATGAGTGGAAGTCATAGTTGAGTTTCTATGTGGTTAGTATGATTTGAAGATTGAGATTTTTTTTTTATTAGATTAATGTGAATTCGCAAAGTTTGATTTTGTATTTTCTTTCTGTTTGGATTGTATGGATTTCAATTTTTTTAGTAGCATGCAAATTATTTTTGTAGGTTGAAATTTAATTATTTTTAGTGGATTATATTGAATGGATTTTATTTTGGATAAATTCCCGAATAAGCATATGATTATGGGGTTTCTTCCCGAATCAGCACACTTGAGGGAAATTTTCCCAAACATGCACACTGATTTGACATAATTACATAAAGCAATTTGTTTGTAAGAATTTTGTCTTCTAGCATATTTTCCTTCCCTTTCTACCCTTTTCATGAAATCATTACTTTTTTAGCACTTTTCAATACTTTTCTGTACTTCTGTACTTGATGTAACTGACAGCAGGTTAAATATTGACCATTGGATCTACAGATCTTCTTTTGACCATTGGATTTACAGTTAGTACTCTACCTACTAAGTTTTATCTGCTAAATTTCTGCACGTCTCAACATGCCACGTGTCACATCTATGGCGGGAAACCCGAGCGGGAAAACTGTTACAGTGCTTAAAAATGATAAAACTGGATTGAAACATGGTTCAAATCCAGATAATTTCCCCTAATAACTTCGCTTCCCCTAATAACTTCCCCTAATACCAAAATTTTGAAACCACCATCTCCACAACCGTCCCCCACTCCATCATCCACTTCTCTTAACTTCAATTTATTTCTTTAAACAACCCATCATCTTTTTCTCTTAACTTCTTCTCCTCACCCATGACTTCAGCCACCACTTCTCTTTACTTCTTCTCCATCAATTGAACCCTCACATTTCTCCTTCACCTTCAATTGAACCCTCACAGTTCTACCTCATCTTCTAGAACCCAAAAAACATCTTCCAATTTATTCCTCAAAATGCCAAGGTTAAGGGCTGATGATGACGAGAGTTCAAGGAATTTCTCCATTACTGTTCGTTGTTCCACATTGAAGCTTTACAATCATTTCGTAATTGAAGGTTCCATAATTCAACCCACCGAACACCAAGCATTTTCTATTTCTCCTTTCGGGCAATTTTTGAGATTGGAAGTTTAAGAGAGAGTCAAAATAATCACTTCAATCATCACTGAAATTGTTGCAAATAGAGTAGGAAGATTGAAGTATTCGTTTGAGAGAAGAGTTCTAGAGTTTAAAATGATTGATTTGGCGCTTATAATTGGGCCATTGAGATTTGGAAATTTGTCAGTCGATTTCGTCATGAGGAAACCAACTGAGTACAGTGAATTCAGAAACAAGTATTTCTTCCCAAACAACTTGCACATCAATGATCAGCATATTCTAGATGCACTAACAGAAGCAAGGGGAAAATGCAAAGGCTGACAAAGATGATGTGAACAGATTAAATAGGTTGTACTTTCTGGCAGTATTTCTTCTTCCTTGTTCATCAAAAACCATTGATGTAGGGTATATTGATCTGGCTGAAAACTTAGATTCATTTGATGAGTTTCCATGGGGTACAGCTTGTTTTAAATTGCTTGAAAGTACTCTAGAAGATGTGTACAGAAAGGTAGTAGAGGGTGTACAAAATTACTGTATGAATGGTTATCTTTTTGCTTTCATTATTTGGGCATATCTACATCTGCCAGACCTTGGTCCTAGAAGGCTTGCTAACAGTCCTTTCGCAAGGATGTTGATCTTCCAAGTAGGAACAAGAGTGCCAACAAAATTTCTGAGAAGTTTCACCCCAAAAAAAGGCTTCATCAATCTGGCCTACCCACTAGATATAACTCTGGAAGAGAGAGTTGCTGCAAATTTACAAGTTGTTGAAGAAGTAAGTACTAATATTCTCATTGATTTATAGGTATCTACTATAATATACTTTCTATACTCTATAATGGACTTATTATCTTCTAGAAGTTATACTTTTATTTGATCTACTACATTGATAGTTTTATACTCTATAATTC
This sequence comes from Thalictrum thalictroides, assembly GCA_013358455.1. Lineage (NCBI taxonomy): Eukaryota > Viridiplantae > Streptophyta > Magnoliopsida > Ranunculales > Ranunculaceae > Thalictrum > Thalictrum thalictroides. The sequence continues at coordinate 6,014 of JABWDY010025713.1, read as the reverse complement.
TACACTTATCTGCTACTTTTTAATTACAGTTTCAAGCACTTGTACAAGCTGAGTATGAAGAGTCTTCTACTTCTAGGCCATTTCCTAGGGAAATTCGTTCATCATCTTCGACAATAACTGTTTCCAATTTGATAACACTTCAAAGGGATGCACTTGAGACAATTCTTAAAGGAGTTTTTGAAATGGTATGTTTTTATCTACTATAACCCTAATTTATATCCTTATCCTCTCTGCATTGTGTTTGGTTTATCCTCTCTGCATTGTGTTTGGTTTATCCTCTTTGTTATACTGGTGTTTAAGTTTTTCATGATTTAAGGAAATGAATGTTGTGTATGGGTAATAGAAATCATTCATTCTTATCTACTATAATACAATTTCTATACTCTACTAGTTATGGTTTATCCTTTATATGTCAGATATATCTGCTACAATCTAATTTCAATATTTTCATAGGGTTGCAAGGCAGGGCAGAGTTCTGACAAAGGAAGTGATGCAACTGCAGCTGTTAATGATATTTTTGAGAAGCTAGGTAAGGGAGCATCAAAGAAAACATCCAAGAAGAAGGTAACTGCTTCCAAGAAGAAGGTAGTTGCTTCCAAGAAGAAGGTTTTTACTTCCAAAGCTTCCAAAACCAAAGAACCCAAACAACCAGTAGTTGCACTAAAGAAGGAAAATGTAGGTGCCTTCTCACAGGCTTCCCCCACCAGAAGGACAACCAGATCAATTAGCTCATCACAGGCTTCCCCCAAAGATTTTTCAATCAAGAAAACAGTGACACCAAAGAACCAATTGTACCAAAGAAACCAGTTGTGGCAAAAAAGAAGGATAAAACCATTGTAGCAGATAAGAAGAAGATTGTAGAAGATAAAAAAAAAAATGTAGTAGATAGGAAATCCCAACCAGTTGGGAGAGTGAAGATGCCACCCAGGAAGAAAGCACCCTTACCCAAAAAAAAGTAAGTGATGAACCAAATCCCCAAATTATAGATTATGAGATGATGGAAGGTGAAGAAGTACCAGCACAGACTACAGTTAGAACGACCAGGAGTAAAAAAGAATCTTTAGGCCAGTTTGAGCTGAAAAAAAGGACAAGTAAACCAGACAAATATGTAGAGGAAAAGGGAATCAAGAAAGGATAGGCTGATGAAAAAGGTAGAAAGAGGAAAGAGCAGAGGAGGAAGGGATGAATAAAAAGGAAAAAGGATCAAAGAATGGTAAAAAGAATGAAAATTCTAAGGAAAGAGAGATGAAGAATATAGAGATGGTAGGTGCGGATGTTGATGAGGAGTATTTGGACCTAGACAATTTCTTTGTTGCTCCAATCCTTTATCTTGGTTGGAAGGATGAAGAACAAACTGGTCAGGAGCAACAACCTGACATAGAAAAGGAAATAAAGAGGGAAGATAGAAAAAGAAAGATAGCTGAGTTTCTAGCTCCATCAAGAACACAACCAGGGAGGAAGGTTAAAGATCAAGCTGCTAAACTTACTTGGAGGAAAGAATTAAAAGCAAAGAGGGAGGCAAGGAAGTTGAGGGAAATGAAGGCAAGGAAGAATCTGCTAGATGATGACATGCACATGCCCAGCTGTAGAAAAGCCAGGAAAAGGGCTGTGTGGGATGATGGTACTTCATCAAGTGAGAATGAGCCTATTGGTGAGGCACTTAAGATGATCAGAGCTGCTGCAGATCCTCTTGAGAAAGCTATGTCTAGTATCAAAGGCCTTTCTGTATTGATGGACATGGAATCTGAGGTTAATGATAAGACCAAACATGTTGATCCTTCTGCCTCTTCTAAAACAGGAGGTACATTTGGTACAACTGGAGTTCCATCTACTACAAGTGAACCACCTCCTACAACAGAAGGTGTATCTACTACAACAGGTACTTTATCTTCTACTAATGAAGTCATATCTACTATACCTGAAAGACTTTCTACAACTAAAAATACATCTTCTACAAGTACATCTTCATCTACTAAAAGTGGTAGTTCATCTTCCAAAAGAACCGAAGTATCTTCTCCTTCTACTGATGATGATGACCAGGGTGATATCTGGAACATGGAGAGGTTTTGTTGGTGTACGAAAAGCAGCATAGTTTGGTTTAGTACCCACATTCTGATTTTGGGCAACATGTTCAGGGAAAAGTTTTCTCCTCAAAGATTGACCAATTTGGGGACACCCCTGGGGTCTCTCACTCACTTGCCTTGTTGAAGCTGCACTTACTATAACTGGGTTTAGATGATCAACTACCCAAACTGAAATAACCATTGCCCCTGATTAGATAATGTATTCTATAACTGCTGTATATTAACCTTCACATTCAACTCTAGTTGGATTGTTGTTGAGTACTACTCGCAGTGACCAATAGTCCTAGGTGCATTGCATATAGATTCAACAAAATCCAATAAATCTCCGTATGACTTCTTATTATCGAATATCCTTCTTTCTGAATCACCATGCACGTATGCAATCTCAACTCCATCAACTGTGCGCTCTAATTCACCACCATATCTGATTATTACATTGAAGGTATTATCTGCATAACATCAATTAAAAAAGGGTTTAGTAACATTGAATATGTATTATCCGCTACATTGCTATATATATCCTCCACAATATAGACATTATACGCAACAATTCTATGCATGTAGTGATCATTACTACAACAGAAAATACACATATTTGGTGGTTATAAACATGAGAGCAACCACTTAAGAAACTACATGAAAACCCTTAAAACAGATATAGACACCATAAAACACTATTGCTTAAAAACCAAACAAAAGTTAGGGTTTTTGATACCCAAAATTTACACAACATACAGAAATTTACACACAGCACAGAAATTTACACCAACACAACAAAAAAATTTACACACAACACAGAAATTTACACCAACACAACACAAAAATTTACACCAACACAGGCTTGAATGAATGCATTAAAGTTAGGAGCATTAAAGCCACTGAACCAACAAAACCGAAAAGAAAAAAATGTCAATTTAATACCAATGATTGGTAGCATATCAACACCAACCTTTATCATGTTAAATGAACAAAAAAAAAAAATCTATTTTTACACAACTTCTTTCTTACTAGGAATAGTAAACTCGTTTAAAGCTTGTTTTCCCTTCTTCTTGCTTCCTTTTTTTGCCATGGTAAAGGTTGTATCACACTACCCAAAACAAATGAATTTCAAAACAAAAAATTTGATTTACTTAAGGTTTGTTGTTACACTTTGTAGTGAAGAAACAAAAAGAAAGAAGAAGAAGAAGAACATACCAGAGTTGTTGCTTTCTTTCTCTCTCCTCTCTTTAATATAACAAGACTTTTTGTCGTTTAGTGATGTAGAAGATAGAGCAAGCAATGTAGAGTATAGCACAGGAGCTATAGTGGTGTTTAATCCAACTGTTCACATCGAAGATGCTATCTCATCTAACGGTTTTTATTAAACCCGTATATCAAGGCTCCAACTGTTGTTGCTGCAGTAGAGAGAGAAACTAAAGTCAAAAGAAAAAGTTGATTTGATTGCAAAAAGTTGTCATAAGGGCAATTTTGGAAGTACAAATAGTAGGACCACTTTTTACGCTTGTTTGGGAAGATTTCCCTCAAGTGTGCTGATTTGGGAAGAAACCCCATAAACCTATGCTTATTCGGGAATTTACCCTTTTTTTTTTCTTAAGGTAGTTTCAATTTGGCCAACACTACGTGATAAGTTTTTTTTTCTTAAAAAAAAATAGAGTTATTTCATATCTACTATAGTTGGTAATAGCTTGTTGACTTGAATGGATATTGGTCAGCAACCAACTGCTGGGTAGTTTCAATTTGGCCAACACTATGGTGCTATGTTTTTTTTCTCTTAAAAAATAGAATTATTTCATATATCTACTATAGTTTGCAATAGCTTGTTTACTTGAGTAAACCAACCACTGGGTACTTTCAATTTGGGTAACACTACTCGAGTTTTATATAAACTCGAGATGTGAATGTCTTGAGTGTCCTTATAAATCGAGTGAAGACTTTAAGATACGAAGACCCATGCGTTTGAATACTTGAAGACAAACACCTCTATATAGCTAAAGAAGTCAACATGTCCAAATTCACAAGGTTCAGTTGACTAGGTTCAGTTGACTAAAGAACATCCAAGTCCAGTTGATGTACGGCAAAACGTGAATTCTACTGTACGGGTCAAATAATTTCCCTTTTTTATTCTAACAACTAAACTAATCCTAAAACTAGTGTAGAGGTAAGTCTCGGGTACAAATCCACTCTTCCAAAGGATTAGGTAACTTAAGCGTCGAAATGAGATTCAAGGGAGGGAATATGAATGCCAATGTTTTGAATATATTTTTAAATAAGAAATAAAGTAATGAGAGCAAGAATAAGTAAAGTTAATTGAAACGAAAGCAAGTAAATAAAATTTAACTATAAAGCAATTAACAAATGGTTTTGATATATGGATGGAATTAGGGTATCGACTTCTACCATTCTAAACAAGTAAGATTATTTTCCATGAACTTCGGTTTTCATGCATATCCAACTATCTCTATCTCTATGCCATAGTTGGTAGTGAGTTCCCTCTTATCTCGATGTCGAAACTCACCTACCTTAAGAAATACTAAAGTCTTTGCGGATAATTCTTCTAACAATTCCTAAGGACCTCAAGATATGAAATAATGACCCTCAAGCTCTCATCTCGATACCGTCAATATCAGGTAAAATTTCTCACCTTTAAACTAAGGATATATAATTAACCTATTTTTTCTCTCTCAATGCCAAAACAAATTAACGAAAGCACATGAGGTTTAAGAAAAGTATTGAATATGTGAAAAGATCTCTCCTTTTTTATTAGTAATAAATCACAACAAGTAAAAACTAAGTTCAGATGGCCAATCTTAAAATAATTACCTTTTCATGCACGAGAAAACTAAAATTCACTTAAATAACCATTACTTACCTAGAAGGCTTCCATCTATACCCCAATGATGATTTAGCTAGACATGGAATGTGATGAAGATGATGAAATCTTGTTGAAACTGCAGCAAGAACTCATATTTGAATAAAGGAAACGAAATACAATAGAATACGATATGAATTACTATAAGAAAAGTTGACAAAACTAACATAAAACCATAAGAACTTCTTCTTCTACCTAAGATAACCCTAAAACTAACTTGATACTTCAATCTAAGATCAAAGCATAGTAAAATTCGTGGACAACCTTTCCTTATATAGAGAGGAGTCCTACAAACCCAAAAATACCTAGTTATTACTAAAAAGGAGTTTGTATTTGATTACACCACTTGTAGATAGCTTTTCGACTTCAAACTTTTCAGGGAATAATCTTAATGCTGTAAAAAAGACTGCAATTAGGCTTGGGCCGAAAATCCAAGTGGAAGTGTGATTACCAAACTGCCCCTGGACGTCCAGTAAAATCTGTGGTCTGACAGGTTTTGGAGCCCGTTTCGAAACTGGTTGTTAATCTGTTTTTTGGAATTTATCTTAACAGTCTTGAAGTATGTAAGGAGAGCTTTCCATCGCATACTTAATCTTTCCAATCGGAGTTCTCTAACACCTGAGATATCTACACAATGGTGTCCAATATACTAGAGGGGGGGGGTGAATAGTGTATTTAAAAATTACTTAATAAAAATTCACCCCAACAGATAAGAACTGCTACAAACAGATACAAAACAGATATGCTCAAGATAAACAAATGCGGAATATATATAAAACAATCCTAAGCAATCCACCACAACAAGCAAACAACTAACAAGCATAAATCATGATAAGGAATGTAAAGCATGAAGAGATGAATAAAGTATGTAATCTAGATTCTATATCACAACTAACTCACTCTAGCCCTTGGGGTCATGTCTTCATGAGTATGGGTTTGTTAAATCCCAGCACTAAGACTTTGTAACACCTGTAACACCCATGAGTGGATGTTAGTCCCACATTGCTAAAGAATGGATATGGATTGTGGTATTTAGAGCTTAACCATACACTAACTAATGT
>JABWDY010025674.1:15015-27127 GCA_013358455.1 Thalictrum thalictroides | reverse complement strand
AGAAAATGTCCCAGTAGAGAAAGAAAATATGTCCCTTGGACTGTAAACAAAAAAAGTTCCAATAGAAAAGGAAAATAAGTCCCTCGGACTATAAATTAGAAGAGAAGTCCCTCGGACTATAAACAAGAAAAAGTCCCAGTTGGAAAAAGAAAATAAGTCCCTCGGACTGTAAACAAGTAAGTAATGTTCCAGTAGAGAAATAAAAGAAGTCCCTCGGACTATAAACAAGAAATTGTCCCAGTGGAGAGAAATAAGTCCCTCGGACTATAAACAAAAAAATGTCGTTGTGGAGAGAAATAAGTCCCTCGGACTATAAACAAAAAAATGTCGTTGTAGAGAAAGAAAAGAAGTCCCTCGGACTATAAACAAAAAAGTTCCAATAGAGACGGAAAGTAAGTCTCGTGGACTATAAACAAAAAACTGTCCCAGTAGAGAAAGAAAATAAGTCCATCGGACTATAAACAAAAAAAATCTCAATATAAAAGGAAAATAAGTCCCTCAGACTATAAACAAAAAAAGTCCCAATAGAGAAAGAAAAGAAGTCCCTCGGACTATAAACAAGAAAAGTCCCAGTTGAGGAAGAAAAAAAGTCCCTCGGACTATGAACAAAATATTGTCCCAGTAGAGAAAGAAATAAGTCCCTCGGACTATAAACAAGAAAAATTTCAGTAGAGAAAAAAAAGAAGTCCCTCGTACTATAAACAAGAAAATGTCCCAGTAGAGAAAGAAAATATGTCCCTCGGACTGTAAACAAAAAAAGTTCCAATAGAGAAGGAAAATAAGTCCCTCGGACTATAAACAAGTAATGTTCCAGTAGAGAAATAAAAGAAGTCCCTCGGACTATATAAACAAGAAATTGTCCCAGTAGAGAGATAAGTCCCTCGGACTATAAACAAAAAAATGTCGTTGTAGAGAAAGAAAAGAAGTCCCTTGGACTATAAACAAGAAATTGTCCCAGTAGAGAAAGAAATAAGTCCCGACTATAAACAAAAAAGTCCCAATAGAGAAGGAAAGTAAGTCTCGTGGACTATAAACAAAAAACTGTCCCAGTAGAGAAAGAAAATAAGTCCATCGGACTATAAACAAAAAAAATCTCAATATAAAAGGAAAATAAGTCCCTCGGACTATAAACAATAAAAAGTCCCAATAGAGAAAGAAAATAAGTACCTCAGACTATATAAACAAAAAGTCCCAGTAGAAGAAGAAAAGAAGTCTCTCGGACTATAAACAAAAAAAAGTCCCAGTGGAGAAAGCAAAGAAGTCCCTCGGACTATAAACAAAAAAATTTCCAGTGAAAGAAAATAAGTCCCTCGAATTACAAACAAGAACAGTCCCAGCAGAGAAAGTAAAGAAGTTTCCCGGATTATAAAAAAGAAAAAGTCTCAGTAGAAAAAGAAAATAAGTCCCTCAGACTATACACAAGAAAAGTCCCAGTACTGAAATAAAATATGACCATCTAGAGAAAGAAAATTGGTTTGTAAACGATAATTGCTCTTATTAGGGTCGATCGGTTTAGCAATTGTAATCTATTAGTTTGTAGACCCCAATTAAAGCATTTGTAAGTCGGTAACAACTGAAGAATGTATGAATTTGCTTTTGAATGCCTCTTGTTTTGTTTATCTTTTTAATTTCTCAATTTTGATGGCGGTTTGTTTTGTTTATCTTTCCTTTTATTTCTTTTATTTGAAAAGTACATGATCTTTTTAGGAATCAATTGGAAAAAGAGGGCGTCTTCACAAACTAGAAAACTGAGGTATAAAACTCTTATCTTTTATTTGAATCTGTCTTTCCTAATGTTTGCATTCAAGTGGTCAAGCTATGTTTCTCGAAGATTTTGAACTCCGCTCTCATCAAGCACTTTGTACGCTGGACCATGGTGGGTTTGATCTTGACAAATTTCTTGAACATTAAAAATTCGCCAACGAACCACATGAATGTATTACAGGTATGTCATTAATTTCTATTTTGCGCTCTTGTAATTGGGAAATAAATAAACATACACAATTTTGATTTCTCTGAATGTTAATACAAAAGAAAATGACGACTACCCTAATACAATATTAATCATACAACCCAAGCCGTTAACCTGTCACATATAATATTGACTTCAGAATTTTCAGCAATGCAAAATGGTCTTGTGTGGTCATTTCCACCTAAGTATGCCATCCATTCAATTACCCGGACACAGTTTAAGTTTCAATACTAAAGATATTAAAATTTAACTATGTTGCTAACATGATTTACTGAATCATTGCCATTAAGCCTAGTTGAACGACTATATACATGAAATGAGTGTTAATATTCTTGTTCCTGCAAGTCATACGAAGGATGTACTTAGTGTTTTGTTCATCCCCAGATGGGAAACATCTAACTAGTGGATCTTGTGAACTATTGTCCGTCTTTGGGTCCTTAATACCCAAACTTCATTATGAACTTGTACAATTGTACTATAAATAAAAATTCTATTAACTATAAATAAAAATCCTTCCAATAAAAAAGGAAACTAAGCCTTTCGGACTATAAACAAAAAAAACCCCAATAAAAAAGGAAAATAAGTCCCTCAGATTATAAACAAGAAAAGTCCCAGTAGAGAAAGAAAAGAAGTCTCTCGGACTATAAACAAGAAAAAGTCCCAATATAGAAAGAAAATAAGTACCTCAGACTATATAAACAAAAAGAGTCCCTGTAGAGAAAGAAAAGAAGTCCCTCGGACTGTAAACAAGAAAAAGTCCCAGTAGAGAAAGTAAAGAAGTCTCTCGGACTATTGACTTCAGAATTTTCAGCAATGCAAAATGGTCTTGTGTGGTCATTTCGACTTAAGTATGCCATCCATTTAATTACCCGGACACAATTTAAGTTTCAATACTAAAGATATTAAAATTTAACTATGTCGCTAACATGATTTACTGAATCATTGCCATTGAGCCTATTTAAACGAATAGAGAAAGAAAATAACTCCCTCAGACTATAAACAAGAGAAAGTCTCAGTAGAGAAAGAAAAAAATTCTTTCGAACTATAAACAAGAAAAGTCCGAATAGAGAAAGAAATTAACTCCCTTGGACTATAAACAAGAAAAGTCCCAATAGAGAAAGAAAATTTGTCCCTCGGACTATAAACAAGAAAAGTCACAGTAGAGAAAGAAAATAAGTCCTTCATATTATAAACAAGAAGAAATCCCAATAGAGAGAGAGAGAGAAAAAGTCCCTCGGACCATAAACAAAAAAAGTCCCAAAATAAAAGTAAAAAAATTCCTCAGACTATAAACAAGAAAAGTCCTTCGGGGTCCTTCGGACTATAAACAAGAAAAGTCCCAATACAAAAAGAAAATAAGTACCTCAGACTATAAACAAAAATTTCCCACTTGAGAAAGAAATTCGGTTGTAAACGATAGTTGCTCTTATTAGGGTTGATCGGTTTAGCAATACTAATCTATTAGTTTGTAGACCACAATTAAAGCAATTGTAAGTCTGTAACAACTGAAGAATGTATGAATTAACTTTTCAAAGCTTTTTGTTTTTTTATTGTTTTAATTTCATAATTCTACTGGCTGTTTGTTTTGTTTATCTTTTATTTTATTTTATTTAAAAAGCACATGTTATTATATACATGATCTTTGTAGGAAACAACTAGAAAAAGTGGGTATCCTCGTAAACAGAAAACTGAGGTTCAGAATGCCATCTTGTTATTTGAATCTGTGTCTTACCTTGTGTTAGCACTCAAGTGGTCAAGCTATGTTTGTCAAAGATTTTGAACTCCGTTCTCGTTAAGCACTTTGTACGCAGGACCATGTTGGGTTTGATCTTGACAATTTTGAATTCCCCAATGAACCACATGAATGGATTACAGGTATGTCTTTAATTTTCATTTTTCGCTCTTGTAATTGGTGAATAACTAAACATACCCAATTTTGATTTCTTGAAAAGTTAATACAAAAGAAAATGATGACTACCCTAATACAATATTTATCTTACGTATTGGCTTAAGATTTGTAAGCAATGCAAAATGATCTTGTGTGGTCGATCCCACTTAATTATGCCATCTATTCAATTATCAGGACACAGTTTAAGTTTTAATACTATGGATAATGGAATTTAACTATGTTGCTATGGATAATGGAATTCAATTATAGTCCCTCGGACTATATAAACAAGAAAAAGTCTTTGCAGAGAAGGAAAATAAGTCCTTAGGACTATAAACAAAAAAAGTCCTAGTAGAGAAAATAAAGAAGTCTCTCGGACTATAAACAAAAAAGGTCCCAATAGAGAAGGAAAATAAGTCCCTTAGACTATACAAGAAAAGTCCCAGTAGAGAAAGTAAAAAAGTCTCTCGGATTATAAACAAGAAATTGCCCTAGTAGAAAAAGAAAATAAGTCCCTCGGATTATAAAAAAAAAAGAATTCCCAGTAGAGAAGAAAAATAAGTCCCTCGGACTATAAACAAGAAATTGCCCAGTAGGGAAAGAAAATAAGTCCCTCGGACTATAAACCAAAAAAATCCCAATTGAGAAGGAAAATAAGTCCCTCGGACTATAAACAAGAAAAAACCCAGTAGAGAAAGAAAAAAAGTCCCTTGGACCATAAGAAAAAAAAGTCCCAGTAGAGAAAGAAAAGAAATCCATCGGACTATAAACAAGAAAAGTCCCAATTGAGAAATGAAATAATTCTCTTGAACTATAAGCAAGAAAAGTCCCAGTAAAGAAAGAAAATAAGTCCCTTGGTCTTTAAGCAAGAAAAGTCCCAGTAAAGAAAGAAAATAAGTCCCTTGGTCTTTAAGCAAGAAAAGTCTCAATAGAGATAGAAAATAAGTCCCTTGGATTATAAACAAGTAATCAGGCAACACTTTCATTGTTAAGTCTTCATAACTAATAAGGTTATCGAAGTACTATATCAATTATAATTATGATATAAAGATGTCCAAAGTTTAAACGTAGATCAACTGCTAAAAAACCAAAGCGTTGTTTTTCTTGAATCAAAGTGCAAACAAAATCAACACGAGGTTGGCTTTTGAACAAAAAAAAAAAAAAACCTACGTTTGGGTATATTGTTCTTTAACATAGCATTTGACTGATTGTGGTGCACACTTACTCTATCAGTATAACACTTACTCTTTCCATGATTAGAACATTTGAATTGACGTACAGACAAAAATTTCTTTCTTCTTATTTTTGTTTTGCATTACATATAAAAAGAAAGAAGATGAAGGAAAAGGGGTGAAGAAAATGTACCTTTTAGATGATCTGGTTGGTGGATGAGTAGATTAGTAGATGTTAAAGAGAGAATTGCAGAAACAGAGAGAGAGTTTGTTGAGAACGACGCAAGGGTTTATTAAGAAGAGAAGGGTTATATCGAAACGGTTCATGTGAGTTTTCGGGAGGAAAAGATTATATCTCCTTTAATGTCAATCAATTGGAATCAAAGCAATTGACTCCAGAAAGCCATCTCATATTAACTGGTTGAGTAACTAGTGTAAAAGCTCTCTTAAATGAATTGGTTAGATAATCAGTGTTTAAGTCAACTTAATCTGATAAACTGGATAACAATTTGCCCTTAAGAAAGCTTCAAATCACGAAAGACATTCTGACTATACTATTATGATATTATTTATTAACATATACACTAAAGTTTACAATATCATATGGATTTTGAATTGTTTACCATTACTATAAAAAGTTTGGCTTGATTGTGTTTGAATAGTGGGTTGTCCTATCATTCGACAAACTGTTTTTTTTCACTTGAAACGGGTTTCTTTGGAAAATGTTTACTCATATCTTGTTGACATCTCAATGGAGAATTCTCTAATAAAGAATCCTGTAACGTTTAACTGTTTAAGGACCTTCATTCGAATTTTATTATTCATATTCATTTAAAGAAATTTAATTGAATCTGAAATAGAGTAAACATTATGAAAATATAAACAATAAATTTAATTGATAAATTAGGGTTATGAAGTGACCTGAGCTGGATCAACTTTGGGGATATTTTGAACGACAGAGAGAACTCTAGCTGTCAATCACTTGTTGTTTGTCGAGATGATCGTCACCATGAGAATTGAGAAGACATGAATCGATTTGAGTTGAAGAGATTCCAAGCTTGGAATTTGGATCCATTTTTAATTAAAGAGGTTTCTGCAGGAAATTGAATGTGCCCTATATCATATAATATGCAAAAAATTTAATCTGTTGTGATTCCTTGGTGTGGGTTTTGTGGGACCAATAGAAGATTGACATGTGTATTTAAAATTATTAAAAGAATTTATTCTGGTCCCACTAGGGTTAACTACACCCTTAGGTGTAGGTTTTTTATTTGTCCCACATATCCCACATACAAATTTCACAACAGATTAAATTTTTCGATATAATATGAGAGAGAATTTAACTGGCAAAATTTTGGGGGAGACAGAGATGTAAGAAGGCGTGATTTTATAATTACTACTAAACCCTTTAATCTTGATTAAAGGTAAAATTATTTAAGTATCTTTTGAATTCTTGAAAAAATTGAAATTCTCTTCAATTGACTTATCAATTTGTTGAGTTGGAAGAGGGAGAAATCTTCTTTAATATAGAACTAAGATTAGCAAAAATGTATAATTTTTTTAACTAATGCCCCTACCCACGCAAAGCCTGTGCATGCCCATATGTGTTGCCGAACATTCTTAGTTACGTACATATGAACACTGGTTATACTATCTTAATTTAGTACAATTAGTATCATTCTCTTTCCTACTTGCTATTTTTTTTTTATGAAGTCCTACTTGCTATTAAACAAACCAAAAGTTACATGTTGGAGTGTGCTTGGAATGATGTTGTCCTAATATTTTAAAAGTTGTTATAAAAGCTTAAATTGTTAAGAAGCTACTGTTTGTAAATTGTTCGTTACTTGTTTGATTAAATATAGCTAGATATTTATTTCGACGCGTTTAATAAAAGTATATCCATGGTTAATGGATCATTACTCTTTTAAACATGCTGCATGAAAGCTTCTCTATTATATACATAAATTTTGCATAAAACACATTATGCCCAAGATTATACCTTGGACAGGCTAAAAGGGATGGGGTGGCACATGGCTAATAAATGTGTTCTTTGTAATGGCGAGGAAGAGACTGTTGTTCATCTCTTTATGGGCTGTCCTAGCACCTTGGCAATATTGAAGAATGTGTCGGGTGAGCGAGATGAAGTGATTCAGCTGTTGCAAGATCAACAAGACGCTATGGTGGTGCTTAAACAGTGGCCCAAATTGCAGGTATCAGGGCTGGGGTCTTATATATGGACATTGCTGCCTTATGCTGTCTTATGGAGTGCATGGAGTATGCGGAATGAAGTTATTTTTCAGGAGGGATTCTCAGTTGAAGCAGCAACGATGAGAATCAAAGCCACACTCTGGGCCTGGTTGGCGATGTTGCCTGAGAACCTAAAGGAAAGGAGTAAGCGTAACTTCATCAGCTTAGCCAGAAATTGGCAGGCAGTTCTATGGCCGGGGTAGATGCCATTGAAGCAGTCTGCTTCTATGGTCGTTTGTCTTGTTTTTATGGGTCCGTAATCTGTTTTTGTTGCAGTGTTTGTTTATATGTTATGGGGTCTGAATCTGACGAAGCAATGCTTGTTGATCAGAATGTATTTCGCTTTGTTTGAGAAATAATAATCCTACATTTTATCAAAAAAAAAAAAGATTTATACCTTGGCCCTTGTATGCAACATGGTGATTGTGCACTTGTGCTGACATGGAAAACAAACTGTTCATGTGTGGCAGCGGAACAGCTTCAGAAGATTATGTTCCTTGCTGCTGCAAAGTGCAAATTATAGTTTCTTTGCTCACAGCATATATTGATCGATACATTTAACCAGAGATAAACTTAACCTGAGACGAATGAAAAGATGGATTCAACTTGTTAGTATGCATTAATTTTTTGGATACAATTCAAGTGCATCTGTGCATGGATCGGACATGGATTATTATCATATACAAATTAGGTTTTTCATTAATAATGTTTTTGATCTCTACTTTCTTCATCCTTCTACGCTTCTTACATCTTAATCTTCGGTGTTGTTTGTTTTTTAATAGTTTATAAGTTACTAGCTACTATCTATAAGTTTGAGGATATAGTTTATAATAACCACCATTTTTTAGGCTATTTTCTACTAAAAAATTTTACAAAACCATAACTACCTATAAAAACAAACATCATTTATGATTTTCTAATAGCTTATAAACTATCAAAAGCACCGTAAGTCCGTAACTGAAAAAACACACAGCACTAGTATCTTCAGTATGTGGGAAGACAGCATGGGGTTCTTTTGTTATATTCCAAGCAATATGTGGGCTGTTATGTAACAGTATTACAGTGGCAAAGCATAATACTTTATTCCCAGAATCTAATCAACCAACCTGACGCCAGCTCGACCCCAAGTAGATCCATTACACGTTGGATTGACATGCTTTGCTGGACCTAACTCATCTATCAATATTCAATACATTACCGTGCAACTCACGCACCATTTAAATAAAATCTAATTATAATGGATTCGTTGACCCACTGATATAAAATAAAAATGATATAAGAAGGTTAATTAAACCATGAACGACCTGGTCAAGCAGACTACGCCACAAGCAGCATCAAATAATGATTTTTTTTTCTCTAAACAAATCTAAAGCAATCTATTGAAAGTGCTCAAGTAGTAATTAAAAATAGAGGTGTTATTGTGTTAAGTGAGGCAAGCATCTTGGGATCGATTCAAATTCGATTTAGTTAAAAACTTGAACACAATATCAACAAATTAAATTTGAACATATCAAAACTCGGTTCAAATACAAATGAGTAGAGCTTAAACACAAATAAAATTCATATAATATATAGATGAGCCGAGCTTAAACATCCAAGAATCGGCTTGAATAGCATCCCTGGTCAAGCAGACTACACCATAAGCAGCATCAAATAATAACATTGAATGTAGATTTTTTTTTTTCTCTCTAAACAATCTATTGAAAATGGTAGTAAGTAGTAATTAAAATAGGGGTGTTAAGTGAGCCAAACAGTTTGGCCTCAACTTCAAACTTGTTGGTTCAATTAAACGAGTCAAACTTGAACATCAAAAAAGTGTATGAAATTTGAGTTTGTTGATCAAATAGCCAAACTTAAATATATTGAAGTTCGATTCGAATACAAATGAATCAAACTTGAACACAAAATAAAGTTCGTATAAAATTTGGACTCAATTCGAGCTCAACTCATCTATAGACGAGCTGAGTTTGAAAATCCAAAACTCCACTCAAAGAACATCCCTAATTAAAACCCTAAGAAGATTGCTAGTGTGTCTCTATCATTAGTATCGTGACTTAGATCAATCACTTACAACACCTCTGCATGGAAATTTAATGAGAAGAAAGATACCTAGATACAACACCCCTTATAGCAAAGTCTCATGCTGACCTCAGTTCACTATTTATGGATAGGAAATTGGCAAAACAACCAAAATAATTGGGTCAAACTATATTGACCCAAACCATATACCACATCAATATTCAATTAGGGACACCACCCACGACCCATGTCACATTAAATATGTATATTTTGATACATTGGACCCACACATGCAACCAATATTGCCACACAATCATACAAGTTGGGACACACACCATAATGAAGTAGGCCATTCACCCACACCATGCATTAACAATGTAGGACAACATTGCTGGCTTGCTATCTCCACATGTACACACACGATGGACTTAGGCGTTGTAAATTAAATCTACACCGTTGATGATGAATCTAATTCAAAATCTTGCTAGATATGTTCAAACTTCGAAGTTGTTTTAAAGGACAGGTCATCATGACAAGGACAAACCAAAATTGGCCCCACCACCCAACTCATCAAACCGGCAACTCCGAACTAATATTCTTTACTCTAGCTAAACCCTAATTCCCATAATACCCTTATCTCCTTTAAAAACCCAGAACCATTTTTCAAAACAGAGTGACAGAAAGAAAAACAGAGCAACTTGTGCTCGAAAACTCCGCTTCTCATCCCCGTTTTCGGGTTTGGGGATTGGATTTCTATGTCGGAACCCAAATCTAATCCACCATCACAACAACCATCGACGTTGCTGTACAAACAAAAATCTTTATCATCTGATACATATAGAGATGAAGCTTGGTTAAGAAGAAGAAACAATAGCAAGAAGAAAAGAAGTAAAAGTGTTACAGATGATGATTTAGATGAGTTGAAAGCGTGTTTAGAATTAGGGTTTGGGTTTAATTCACCAGATTTAGATCGGAAACTTTCTGATACTTTACCAGCTTTGGGGCTTTATTTTGCTGTTAATAAACAGTATAACGCATCTTTATCATCAACAACAACTTGTTCGTCTACATCTTCTGATTGTGATCCATCTTCACCACTAACAAGTCCAAACACCATTTTCGATACAGGTAATTCATTTTCCATCCTACCCATTTCTTTATTTGATCTCAATTGCTTAATTAAATGTTAAAAATTGAATTTTTATTTTTCTTATTCATAGTTTTTATTGAGTTGGGGTTTATTGATTTGTGAAGGTGAGAACAACAATCCACAATTGGTGAAGGCAAGATTGAAACAATGGGCTCAATTGGTAGCTTGTTCTGTGCGACATTCATGTTGATGAGGTTGTAAACAAAATCTGATAAAAAGATCGAGTTTGTTGTGAAAAGAATCTGCTTGATTGAACTTAAAACAAGAACAATAAAAAATAAAAAAGATGAAAGAAAGAAAAGAAAACATGATGATGATTTGGATTGACTTTTTCTGATTTATAGTAGTATTTTTTTTTAATCTTAACCATGAAGCTAGAAAATGATGCTGTTTTGGGTGGGAAACAGGGAAAGAGACAAGAGAGAGAGATAGTGGGAGGGTTTGTTTGGTTTGTATTTGTTAACTTTTAGAAAAGTTTTGGACAAGCAATCAATGTATTGTCATGTAGTGTGGGAATTGAAAGCCAATGAATCAGCCAATCACGCATGCAAGTTGCAGACGTTGCAGTCCCAATGAGTGGTGAAATACTGTATCTAATGGGCTTTGGCTGTCCCAAAAGCCCATTCATAACTGTGTTTTGGATTTGGTATGACTGGTGATATATATGTTGCTGGGAAGATTTTGGTTTGAGTTTGCAGAATTTTAATGGTGAAGTTGGTTGCAGGAATTTTTACCAAAACACAAGCAAAGCTTTCAAAGTCTTAAAAGACTTTTCGTTCCCAAAAAGGATAATTAAACCCTCTTTGTGACATGCAGCTTCTGCTAATTGCTTTGTAACAGTGGACATTGTGAAATAGTGAAATACTGTATATGTCTCGATCAAAAGGCTTGATAGAGGATTCCATTCAAGAAATTTAGAGTTATTTGCACCTCCCAAAGTTCAAATTTCTACTATGATTCTTGTACATATATATATCAAAGTTATTTGAACCTCCCAAAATTTTTGAAACTCTGCACTCCTTGCACCAAACTCCGATTCCTGGATCCGTCCCTGTTTGGAACTAACTTAAACACCACTACCACTAAAGAATTGTAAAGCTAAAATTATGAAGGGATCGGAGAAGAGAGATTGAAGTACATTTTGTGGTTCAGGATGGAGGTTAATTAAGTCATCCTGGCTTCTACATCCATTACCAGCCATGGAATTTTAGGTATACAGTAATTGTCCACTGTTCAGGCATCGACCCCGGCCTAAAGAATCCATGTTTAAATATATTTTGGGTTGGATATACAAACATTTCAACAAAAACTATAGTAAATTCTTGAATACGAAATGCTTAGGTGCGACAAGCAATCTCCACCACTTAAACTTTTTGTAGTTACCTTCTAACTTGTTCCAGCAGTCAACTGGATCTAGTAACACACAGCAGTAGCAGGTTTATGGGGGGTGGGGGATGGGGGGGCAGCAGGTACCTAGTTTTGGGCCTGTTTGCTTTAAGCCCAACTACCACTTTAGAAAGAAAAAAAACATGCAACGAAGTCACAATAAAGTCTATGTCTATCTTGTTTTCATACATTTGTAATACTTTGTAACAATAAAGTCACACTATATACTTTTCTCTGTTGTGATGAGTATTTACATTACATGCACACACTAAAAAAAA
>JABWDY010025670.1:1237-12664 GCA_013358455.1 Thalictrum thalictroides | reverse complement strand
AAAAAAAACAGAATATTCCGCCGGATATTCATGAAATTTTGCGATATTTTCAACTATGCGCCGAACCACTATAATCTTGGTGTTGTGGTTTGCTTATTTGTTCTTGAGATTATTCTCTATGCTTTTGTTATTTGTTAGTTTAACTTATTTACAATCCATCTTAACAATCTACTAGTTGGTTTGCATTGTTGGTAGAGGAAAGGATGAGAGTGCCTCTTTCTCTACTCACCCCCACAACAAACCTAGAACTAGGATTGGGTTTCTTTGTTCATAAGCTTAAGAGAGATTTATCTTTCTTGACCTAAGTTGAACAAGGATCCAAGGACTAGTGGATTGCTTGAGTGTTGAGTGTAGAGATTTGAACTATCTTACTTTGTCTTCCTTTTATGTTGTATGCTTGTTGGTTGTGCATCTTGTTGTTGGTTTGCTTTAGATAGTTTGTTTATTTCCGTATTTGTTATATCTTGAGCTTATCTGTGTTTATCAGTTTTATCTGTTGGGTGAATCTTGTGGCTAGTAGTTTTTTTTAAAAAAAGGCTATTCACCCCCCTCTAGTGTTTGGACTCCATTGTGTAGATTTATCAGTTTCCATTTGAACGTTTTACCAGTCCCCCCTATAAAGACCTATTTTGCTTCCAAGCAGAGAACAACTTCAATTTCATTTAGAGTATTACTATTTTGAACTTCAAAAAATACTTTCAATTATGTCATTTTGTTGTTAGAAAGTATCATCGTTCAGCCAACACCATATCACTTTTATCTCCAACTCCGGATATTCAAGCACACAGTCGATATGCGTTGATCCATAAACCCCAGCCTGATTGGAAATTACCCTCCTTTATATTTCTTTTCAATAATAGTAACATAAGTTTTACACAAATTTTCGTCTTGCTAGATGGTAAACCTTACACAAGACTACAAATCCTTAAGACTGGAATTGTAAATCTAAAATGAACTATAAACCAGTAAAATAGAACCTTTGAGTTTAAATTTATAATAGATAAAATATCCATCAACATTAATTCCAAAAGCCCGTTAACAAACTCAAAAGCCCGTTAACAAACTCAAAAGCTGATCAACATTGTATATGGGCCAAGAAACTCTAAAACTTATTAACAATATACTTAACCAGAAAACTCAAATGCCCATTAACACAAGAAAAACAAAATCCCATGAACTTGGGCCAAGAAACTCAAAAGCCCATTAACACAAGAAAAACAAAATCCCATGTACTTGGGCCAAAAAAACTCAAAAGCTCATTAACACAAGAAAAACAATATCCCAATAGTGCAAATGACTCCTTCCGATCAAGCATTATCTTCAACCAATCTTTTACGGTCATGGCTCAAGTTGTATATACCCACATTTCCTACGTCAATTTCATCCAATGTCATACGACCTCAACTATACTTGCTCAACTCCTCGCTCATACGACTTCACCCGAGCTCAAACTTATTTCCAATTCACTAGCACATTCGAGCTAGACTCCTCACACTTGCGACCTCACCCGAGCTCATCACTTCGTCCCAGCGACCTCATACGATCTCTATCAATTATGACCAAATATCTTCCATACGTCATAGATCTTCTAGTTGATTATGTAACACTCACCTCATTAAATGATCCTTCCGTTATGCAATTACTAAGCTAGCCGTTGTCCCAAATCTCCTATATAAAGGAACTACGTTGGCTTGATTCTGGGACTTGGTCACTTCTAGATACGTAGGCAACTATCTTCTCCAAGATAGCTCAGCAACTTCATTTCACAACCTTTCTTTCCCCCATCAACTCAGATCTGAACAAGCTTTTTGTATTTACATTGGCGTCGACTGATCGTGATCGAATTGTAAAACCCTCACCGAAAAAATCATACTTCACTTCCTCTACCCAAAGACATGACTTCTATCAGCCAAGAACGGTTCGATCAACTCAAGCAGAGAATCGATGAACAACAGGTTCAACTCACTAAGCTGGCGACGGAGAATGCGCTGTTGAAAGCCACCACTGACCAAAGCAATCCCACCATCGTTGTTGATGACAAAAATGGCAATGACAATCAAACCATTCCAATCACCAACAACACTAACCCTACTCCAACCATGGCTGACATTCAGGAAGCTCACACTCGACTTCTTCAACTCTCAGAAAAGCTTGATAAAAACCACCAAGATACTCTCAAACCCAATTTTGTTCAAAAAGTAGCCACCACCACCCTCTTGAAATATAACACAGAACCCCTTCATGAAGACCTCCTCCTCCAGGTGCCACCCCAACACTTTATTCCACCCAAGTTCAACCTGTATGATGGGAGTAGGGACCCCCTTAACCATATCCTACAATTCAAGACTAACATGGCCTTATGGCCCAAATGTAAGGACATTTTTGCTCGCCTCTTCCAAGCCTCACTAAAAGGTAGTGCCATTGATTGGTACCACTGACTTCCAGAAAGATCCATTACGAGCTATGACCAGCTCGAGTCGTTGTTCGTGACGTAGTACATCTACAACAATCCCCGTAGAACCGAGGTCACTGCTATCTTCAGATGCAAACGACAACCAAATGAATCTACCAAAAAAAATTTCATGGATAGATTTAAGAAAGAATGTCTCAAGGAGGATATCCCCGATGAGAACACTTGCCTCATGGCTTTCATTGCAGGTGTTAACCCTTCCTCAACTCGAGGGAAAACAATAATCCTTGATCCTCCAACAATATTGGAAGACCTTTATGTACGAGCAACGAAGTAAATCAACTTGGATGTCGCTATCTCCATAACTACTAAGTGTGCCTCCTATGTTGAGATGTCAAAACCAAAACCCTCAATCAAGCCCAAAATTGACAAACCCAAGGGAAAAAGGCAAGCCAGCCCCTAAGAAGACTTATCCTAACCCCTTCAAGTGCACCCAAACTCAACTCCTTCAGCTCGTTAGAGAGGAACCTTACTTCCAACCAGACATCAAGGGGCTCGAACCAATAGAGGGCAATCCTTTATGCCAATTCCACAAATGTCGACATCATTCTACTGAGGATTGTCACAGTTGGAGTATCTATTCCAACAAATTGAAATCGGAAGGTCACCTTGATGACTTCCTTGCTGATTCTGAGCCCGACCTAAGAGAAAAAATCAATGACAAACGCCAAAAGGGCACTAGCTCCAAAGGCAAAGAAGTCATACTGATAAACATGATCATCGATGCATGACCTCCCGAGTTATCAGCTCGTACAAAAAAATAAAAAATCTAGCACATTCACCACATCTACCAGCTTTCTCATCAAGCTGTAGTGGTACCACAGGTCCTGGGAAAAGATGCTCTCATTTTTTTTCCCAAAGCGACCTCAAAAAAGTTTGCACACCTCACAATGATGCTTTGGTGGTTCCCATCAACATCGGAGGTTGGGCAACAAAAAGGGTTTTTATTGACCTTGGCAGCTCCTGCGATATCCTATTCAACATGGCTTTCATCCAGATGGACATTCCTAACACATTGCTGCAGCCACCAACAGTTACCTTGTTTGCCTTTAACTCCACTGAGACAAAGGCACTCGGTGAACTTTACTTCCCAGTCTCTACTAGAGAAGATGAAGATGTGGTCATAGTCAAACGACCTTCTTTGTCTTAGACGTTCTTACCAAGTTAAACGCAATATTGGGTAGGAAATGGATCCACAAGATCCAAGATGTGCCATCTACTTATCACCAAGTGATCATGTTCCCTGGCCCCAGAGGCATCATGGAACTACGTGGTGACCAAATTGAGGCACATGGCTACCATGCAATTCCTGAGGTTAATTATTCCGCTCCATGAGAGGAAAATACCTTCAACAATAGTTGCGAGCTCACATAAGCCCACTATTCAGGAAATCACTCTGACTGAGCCTACAGATGCGAGCTCCTTGCAGCCCACTGTTCATAAGGTTCAAGCTATCTCTAAGGCAGGCGCGAGCTCCAAAAAACCCACTGTCAATGACATTGCTGCTGCTGACAAAGGCAAAGCTGTCATCCAACATAGCGATCTTCCAGTTCTTGAGAAAGGAGAGAATGTAAACTTAGGATCTGAAGATGATCCAAAATATGGATACATTGGGTCTAACTTGGACCCTATTGTAAAAGAGCAACTTATTGCCACTCTTATGATGAATAAAAATGTTTTTGCTTTTGCTTATACCGACATGTTAGGGATAGATCCCATAATTGCATGCCATAAGTTAAATGAAAATCCAAATTGCAAACCAATCAAACAACGACCTCGAAAACTATCAGATCGTGTGGCCGAGGTACAAAAACTCAAAGATGCCACGTTCATCAGATAGGTTCAATATCCCGAATGGCTGTCTAGCATAGTAGAAGTCATGAAACCTAATGGTAAAGTTAGAGTATGTATAAACTTTACTGATCTCAACAATGCTTGTCCCAAAGACAGCTCCCCCCTTCCATTAATAGTTAAACTTGTAGACTCTACTGCAGGTCACGAGCTTATATCTATGATGGATGGATACTCCGGCTACAATCAGATCCCACTTGCAAAAGAGGATCAAGGAAAAACAACTTTCATAACTGAACAAGGTACTTACTGTTACACAGCAATGCCATTTGGTTTAAGAAATGCAGGGGCTACGTATCAACGACTTGCAATAACAATATTCGAGGACTTGACAGGTAACACCATGGAAGTCTATGTCGACGATATGATAGTCAAAAGCAAGCTACGGACAAATCACGTCGCAGACCTCCAAAAAACGTTTCAAAGACTTCATCAATTCAACATGAAGTTAAATCCAGAAAAATGTCTTTTTGGTATCGTTTTAGGTAAATTCTTAGGTTACTTGATCACACAAAGGGGAATCGAAGCAAACCCTGACAAAATCAAAGTAATATTGGAAATGCCAAATCCAACAACCAAAAAACAAGTTCAAAAACTAAATGGAATGTTTCCAGCATTGAATCGATTCATAACTCGCACATCTGACAAGCAACAACCTCTAATTCAACTCTTGAAAAAAGACTCTAGATATGAGTGGAACGTAGAATGCCAACAGGCATTCGACGATCTTAAACTCTGCCTCGTGACACCACCTGTCATCATGGTGCCACAAGAAGGCGACGTACTGGGGCTTTACCTAGGAGCCACAGAGCATGCCATTAGTGCGGTTCTCTTCCGAGATGATCAAGGAATTGAAAAGCCTATCTACTTCATCAGCAAAACCTTGGCAAAATCGGAAGTAAGGTACATAAACCTTGACAAAATTGGTTTAGCTTTACTGTTTGCATCTAAAAAACTTAAACCGTATTTTCAAGCACATAGAATACGGGTTACAACAGATGCACCCATAAGATAAGTGCTTCAAAACAAAAACAAGTCCACAAGAATGGCAAAGTGGGCTCAAGAGCTCGGAGATCACGAGCTCATCTTCACCCCACGTAGTAGTAGAAAAGGACAAGTCATTGTTGATCTCCTCGTATATTATCCGATTGACGGCCATAACTGGGTGCCCGCGGTCATGGAAATTCTAGAACCACCCCAATCCAAACATCCTACTTGGACCCTTTATGTTGATGGTGCCAAAAACCATAGCAGCACTAGATTAGGGGCTACTTCATCTCACCTGAAGGAGTTATTCTTGGAAAATTACTAAGGTTGAATTTCACCTCGTCTAACAATGACTACGAATATGAAGCTCTCATCACAGGTCTTAACATGGCTAGAGAGCTCAACATTAAGGAGCTAGCCATATATAGTGACTCTGAGATTGTGGTCAACGAGCTCCTTGGTGACTATGATACAAGAGAGAAAACACTCAAGCAATATCTAGAGTATGCCAAAAATCTTCTCAATTACTTTAACGAATGGGAAATTCAACATACACTACGCCAAAATAATAGACATGCATATAGCCTTGCCTATCTGGCATCACAAATTGACACTGAAATCTTAAGGATTATTCAGGTTGACAAAAGAACTATTCCAGCCTATGAAATCGAACTCCATTACGTTAATGAAATATTCGACGTCAATGATATCCCTCAACATGACATTGACGATTCATGGATGGGACTGATAATAAACTACCTTAAAGGAGTTTACCCAGAAGACAACGTAGAATTACGCAAGCTTGAACGCAAGATAAAAAACTACGCATCATCAACAACAGGCTTTACAGAAAATCAACAAGTGGACCACACCTAAGGTGTTTACCACCTCCTCAAGCTCAAGAAATATTACGTGAAATCCACCAAGGAGCATGTGGAAACCACGTTGGGGCTAGATCATTAGCACAAAAGGCAAGGGTATTTTTGTCCTTACATGAAGCAGATTCAAAGATATTTGTCAACCACTGTTGCCTAAGGTTTGCTCCAAATCTTAATCAACCAGCAAGGAACTTGAAAACAATTTCAAACCCTTAGCCTTTTGCAATTTGGGGACTTGATATAGTTGGTCCACTAAAGAAAACCCCAGAAAATAAATTCAAATATCTACTTGTAGCAACAAACTACTTTATAAAATGGGTTGAGGCAGTACCTCTACGTCGGATTCGTGAAATCGAAGTTGAACAGTTTATATGAAAATTCATTATCACGAGATTTGGTTTACCTCACACCTTAGTAACTGACAATGGAATGCAATTTTGTGGAAACAAAATAGAAGAATTTTACTCAAAGTGGAGAATAAACCATGTTTTATCTATACCACGCTATGCTCAAAGTAATGGCCAAGCAGAGGCTACTAATAAGACTATCATGAACAACTTAAAGAAAAAGTTGAAACGACATAAGGAAAAATGGGATAAACAACTCGATAACGTTCTATAGGCTTATAGAACTACGTAACAAACCCCCACGGGTATGTCCCCCTTTTCTTTATGTTATGGCACAGAGGCCGTTATACCTACATAAATAACCTACCTCACAATGAAGTCCGAGCTCGTAGAGAATATAGACAATAAAGACCTTTTCGGACATGAGGTAGACCTCTTAGAAGAAAAAAGGGAACCAGACACTATCTTTACAACTCACTACCAACAAGTATTTCGAAAATCTTACAACAAGAAGGTTAACCCTCGGACTTTTCAACCAGGTGACCTCCTTTTAAGGAAAACGTTTCCTAATACTATGATAGCTGAAGATAGTAAGTTGAATCCCAATTGGAAAGCTCTTACATCATAAAAAACGATCTCGGGAATGGGGCTTAGACACTCATTGATTATGATGCTGACCCCATACCACGGCCATGGAATTCTAAGTATTTAAAGCTTTACTTACCATGACTTCATCAAAAAGCTACACAATAACAACGACGACGTTACAACCAGTCTCTTAGTATAAGATTATCATGAAAGGTTTGCATGAATGATCATATCAGGAAATCCTATTATCTTCCTATTTGTATACATTGTATATATATATATGTATATATTCATTCAGATTTACACTAAGCCAAGATTTCAGTTCAACTTAGAAGAATAAAAAATTTCATTCATGCAAAAATTCAAAGTCATAGATATGTTTTTACTCAACGAGTTCAAACCAAAAAAGACAAAAAGCGCAGGGCCAGCCTAAGCTGGAATTCCCCACTATTGTTTTACAAAACCATGACGACAACCAAGTTCAAACTAAATAAATTCAAGCTTTTTCTACTGTATTAGCAACAACATCCACCTCGCAAGAAATTGGAGATTGGTTTTCAGAATCACTAGGATTTTGAGTCTCATCGACTTCATGCCCTACATCGTTTGACGTTCCAGTGCCATCATCTACACCAAGCTCCTCCACATCTCGTTTCTCTTCTTCTTATTGCAGCTTTCTTTTCAGTTTTGCATCACTTGCAACCTGACACTCCACTTTATCAGCTAGGGGGTCAAGGTCAACAATGAACTTCTTTAGCTTTTCCTCACAGCGCTGAGCTCTTTCTTCCCAATAGTAACAAATGCCCCGCCAGCCATTAATTGTTTCAATTGACTGTGATACGTCAGCTTCCCAAGCACTATTGACCTCATCTAGCTTGCTCATTGCCACCCCACGCGCGAACTCAACTTCCTCAACTTGAGCTGACAACTTCTTCTTCTCTTCTTGAAAGGCAGTAATTTCAGCTCGACCACCAGCGAGCTCAGCTTCCATTTGCTCTATCTTCTTGTCTTTGTTCTCAAGCTTGTCCTCCGCTTGATCTAACTCGTATCCCAACTTTTCTCTTATAAGATTGATCTGGGGTTTATACATACAAAACAATTCAATGTTACCTCTTAACGACATCATATTACACAAAGTGAGTGGTTCATGGCGTGGTTACCTTGGATACAGTCTGTTTTCTTGATGTATGTCTCTTCGTGTGTAAAGACAGTAGAAAACATATCAGCAGGGATACCTTCACTTATGTCAAATTTCTCAAGAGTCTTAAGCTTCTTTATCTCCCTAGCTTGCAAGTTCGTCTGGACCAGAGTCTCGGCCCTCTTGATTCGTTCATTTTCACCAGACTCACTAATCTCGATGCCAGCCCCTTTTCTTTTCTTTGATTTCTCAGGGAGTGGAATTGGTGGGTTTCCAATTGGCCTCACTAAAGTTAGGTCTCCCCGGAACTTTTGGCACAAACTTGCCTCCAGTTCCAACTTTCTCACCAGCAACAACAGGCTTCTTACCAGTATCCTTTCGAGGTGGAGCCATCGAATTTGAGATAACAGTAACACCTACGTCCTCAACAACGTCGGTAAGGATCATTTTCTTCTGTTTCTTGAGTTTCAACTCTTGAAGCCACTTTGCCAGATCATGAATTAATTGCATTTTGGCCTCCCAGCTCAACGACGCAAACTTCTTGATGCTTACATGATTAACCTTCTCAACAGAGTTTTTCTTGTTTGGATGATCTGCAACCAGCCCTACAATAAACTTCAAATGTTTAGACACCGACTTCAAAACTTAAAAGCTACATATTTTTTTTTTACCTATGGATGGTATACAAAGATGTTCCAGATATCCTTCACTGAACTCACCTCGTATCTTATACACATGGGTATTTTTCCAACCATCGTTAGACTTTGGGGGATTATAAACTTTACCTTCCCCATGTTACTTTTTTTATTTAGCGAGGTAACATAATCTCAATTCGCGCTCCTATAACGTAAAAATAGGTCACCTAAGCATATGCTGTAGCTAGCTTTCTTGTTCAATTCCTCAAATATGAGCATTTGTGTCAAAAAACTACTAGACATTTGAATCGGACATCTATTTATATGGTTTAAAACGTCACACACCAACTTCGAAAAGGGAAGTCGCATCCCTGCGTCCAGCTGACCAATGCAGATTAATGTGGACATCGAGTCACCATAGAGTTCATAAAATCTATCCTACTCTATACAATTCTATGTTTTCATTTGTTATATTGTATTACTTTCCAATGCCAGGAAAAGCAGCTCGCGCTTGCTCAGGAGACATATGAGCACTGCTGTTTACTTCGTCTTCCTCATCAAGGATTTGGATACTCGTTGTCTCCTCCTCATCCTCAACGTCGTCAAAGTCTACCCTGTTTCCACTAACTGAAAAAATGGGGTCATTCTCCTCAACGTCGTTATATTTGATGCTATTATTCTCACTGTCACTAGGCTCTCACTCATTTTCACCGACGTATATTCTTACTTAAACAAACAAGTGGGTTCTCACAAACAAATTTTTCTACACACTGCATATTCCTACAAATCAAATCACAAGGGTTTTTCTACTATTTCTCTTCTTCAACAATACCACAACAAAGTTCTGGAAAGATGAACAGATTCAGTTTCAAAAGCTTTCATTAAGTCAACAATAATGGCAGATTCAAATACACAAGCCAAGACCTACAAACACCAATACCACTCTTCAAAACAAGAATGGCAGGAGTTTACATATATATTTCTACCAGAATAAAGAACTTCAACCAGATTCAACTATGGTAGAGAAATTATAAATCAACATTAACGAAACAATCATACAAAGTTGAAGCAAAGTATCAAAACAACTTGCAGATGTTATAAAGGTTTGCAGACTGAAGATAACTAAATCAAAGTCTCAACAGAGGTTTACAAGAAACACTTGCAGAAGAAAATAAATAAAAAAGAATATAAAGTTGCAGAAGAATACCTTTACAAGTGAGTTCTTCAAAGCTTTAAACAACAATAACAATACCAAAACTTTTGCTCTTTCAGTAACAGTTAAGGTTTTATAAACTCTTTAAAGATTCCTAACCATAGATCTGTTCTCTAATCTACGGTCAAGATCATTGCAATACTTCTTAACGACTTCACTTTTTGGTTTCCCTCCAAATTACAGTGGGAATTTCAAAAGATACCATAACTAAACTGCCATGTATCCCACACTTTACAGCTACCAAAACTGTCATCATTATACTTCTCTCGAAAAACTCGTTTTGGCAACTGCAACACACAAACAACTTTTCATTTAAATCAAGGCAAAACTGCCACACTTCCCAAGCCGACATCACCTTCAATCACATTGATTGGACAACTAGCTTCTCTCGTCATTATTTATTTTTATCCAAATCCAAGTGATCGAGGTCAATCTCAGCTCATTTCTTTTAATTTACATTTCCTATGTCAATTTCATCCAACGTCATACGACCTCAACTATACTTGCTCAATTTCTCGCTCATACGACTTCACCCGAGCTCAAACTTATTTCCAATTCACTAGCACATTCGAGCTAGACTCCTCGCACTTGCGATCTCACCCGAGCTCATCACTTCGTCCTAGCGACCTCATACAATCTCAATCAACTATAATCAAATATCTTCCCTACGTTACAGATCTTCTCGTTGATTATGTAACACTCCCCTCATTAATTGCTCCTTCCGTTACGCAATTAATGAGCTAGTCGTTGTCCCAAATCTCCTATATAAAGGAACTACTTGGCTTGATTCTGGGACTTGGTCACTTCCAGATACGTAGGCAACTATCTTCTCCAAGTTAGCTCAGCCACTTCATTTCACAACCTTTCTTTCCCCCATCAACTCCGATCTGAACAAGCTTTTCTGTATTTACACAAGTCATCTTCATTGATGAAAGTTGTTGCTCATACAAACATTTAATAAAATACATCGTGAACACAAAATCAAATAAATACTAAACCTATAAAATTTGATTTCAACTACAACAAAATCAATTGCAAATGGTGCTTAAAACACATTTCCAAATAATATGTGGGCATATGGGCCTAATCACAAGATGGCGTGTGTAAATGAAAATAAAACCTATGTATAGATGTAGTGAACCCTAATGGCAAAAGTGTAATTTTACAACTAATTTATAGACACGTGTCGTATTATGATTGGACTAGGGGTGGCAATTTTACCCGAAACCTGACAACCCGACCTGATTAAATCAGGTTCGGGTCAGACTTTTTTATATTTCGGGTCATATCGGGTTGACCCGATAGACCCGATTAGTTATC